>MPUH01000009.1:0-185134 GCA_001970955.1 Stentor coeruleus | reverse complement strand
CCTGTAATTCTTGATACAGCACCTGTTCAATATAAAGCTTCATGGTTAGGAATTTATTATTCAACTACAATCTTGGGCTATGCAATTGGTTTTGTTTTTGGTGATCAAGTAAGTGAAGCTTTTAATAGATGGTCTTATCCTTTTTTATTTGAAGGAATAGTTATGATTCCTTTCATTATCTTAACTTTATTATGCGAAAAANGACCCAAAACTTTATGCAAAAAAATCAGATGGTGAACATGAAAATATTACTACTCAAATTAGTTTACTGCTAAAAAACTATGTTTTTGTATCCCTTTGTCTTGGATACGCTGCATATCAGTTTACATTAGGTGGTGTTGCTTATTGGGTAAAATATAAATAGGGCCCAAATTTTGTCGAATCGTATTATAATATATCTTCTAGTGCATCTTCTACTTTTATAGGTATTATCACTATATTTTCTGGGCTCCTTGGTACTGCAATTGGTTCAATTGTTGTTACGAAAAGTACTAAGAAATACGAACTCTATTGCGAAAGTGGCAAACTGAGTAAAGAGAAACTTGAATTTATAGTTGTAGAAAAGTCTTTTGCTATACTCCCGATTTCAATAATATTTGCTTTGATTACAGGGATTTTTAGTTTGCTTGCATCTAGTTGGGTTTCAAGTCCAGCTAATCTTATCGTATTTTTTGTGCTTTTTGCGATTAGTGAATTATTTTTGTTTATTATAACTTCTCCTGTATCAATGACTATTATGAATTGTGTTCCATCTCACCTTAGAGGTCAAGCTAATGCTTTATCTGTGTTTTTTATACATATTTTTGGGGATTTCCCTAGTCCTTCGATTATAGGTTTGCTTTTTGAAAGTATTGGAAAATTATGGGGTATGCTTTTTGCTATGTGTTGGCTAATTTGGGCTGTTTTGATTTGGGGATTTTGTTGGAATGTATCGGTAATTTTTATGTAGAGGTTTCATGGAAAACCTTGGAGCTTTATTAAGGGGAACTTTTTTAATAAACAGGCTTATAGTGATTATAGTAAAATTGGAATTGAATCTTTATTGCATGATGAATAAACATAAGTTAGTTATAAAAGTTTAAGTCATCATAAAGATTAATCTTATAGTATTAGATAACAAAATTAGCTATATTTTACACATCCATAAAGATTAAATTTCTTAATCGATCAATAGATTGCTATTTTTGATGAATAAATGGTAAAATTTGATGTTTTCCGATTAAGTCCATTAGCTTTTCTGATAATATTCACATCAGTCAATTTATTAATTTACATTGATAGAGGAGCATTATCAGCAGTTTTGAGTCGCTTAATGAAATCTTCAAATGGTGGTATGGATTTAACTGCTTTAGAATCAGGATCTTTAGGTTCTCTATTTATCTTAGGGTATATCCTAGCTTCTCCACTATTTGCCTACTACGCACAAGTAGTTCATCCTTTTTATTTAATGTCTATAGGGCTTATAATTTGGGTAGGTGCAGTTTTATTAACAGGTTTATCACAAAATTTTATCATGATAGCAATTGCAAGATCACTTACAGGCATTGGAGAAGCATCATTTGTATGCTTAGCTCCACCTGTAATTCTTGATACAGCACCTGTTCAATATAAAGCTTCATGGTTAGGAATTTATTATTCAGCTACAATCTTTGGCTATGCAATTGGCATTGTCTTTGGTGATCAAGTAAGTGAAGCTTTTAATAGATGGTCTTATCCTTTTTTATTTGAAGGAATAGTTATGATTCCTTTCATTATCTTAACTTTATTATGCGAAAAAAATCCAAAACTCTATGCAAAAAAACCTGATGGTGAACATGAAAATATTACTACTCAAATCAGTTTACTGCTAAAAAACTATGTTTTTGTATCCCTTTGTCTTGGATACGCTGCATATCAGTTTACAGTAGGTGGAATTGGTTATTGGGTAAAATATAAATAGGGCCCAAATTTTGTTGAGTCTTATTATAATGTATCTTCTGCTTCATCTTCAACATTTATAGGTATTATCACTATTGTTTCTGGTTTTATCGGTACTGCATTTGGTTCAGTTGTTGTGATGGAAAAAACTAAGAAATATGAGCTTTATTGTGAAAGAGGTCAATTAAGTAAAGAAAGCCTCGAACTAATAATTGTAGAAAAATCTTGTGTTTTGCTTTCAATTTCTATGATATTTGCTTTGATTATAGGGATTCTCAGTTTTTTAGTTTCTACTTGGGTTTCACGTCCAGCTAATATCATAATTTTTTTAATACTTTTTGGTATTTGTGAAGTATTTTTATTTATTGTGACTTCTCCTATATCAATGGCTACTATGAATTGTGTTCCAATACATCTTAGAGGACAAGCTAATGCTTTAACTATGTTTTTTATACATGCCCTTGGAGATTTCCCTAGTCCTTCAATTATAGGTTTGCTTTTTGAAATTGTTGGGAAACTATGGGGAATGATATTTGCTATATCCTGGCTATTTTGGGCTATAATCATTTGGGGATTTTGCTGGAACGTTTCTGTAATTTTTATATAGAGATTTCATGGAGAACCTTGGAGTTTTGTCAAGGGAAACTTTTTCAAAAAATACACTCATAATACCAATAGTAACATTGGAATTGGAGGTCTATTGTCTGATGAATAAACATTCAGTAATTCTTTGATTATTTTCTATTTATATCAGTATAATTTGAGAAAGTATTAAGAGGGTATTATAAGCAATTAAGTGTATATTTTGTATATAAAATGAGTTTTGTAGGTATTTCAAATGTAAGTGAAAATAGTTGTTTTTTAAATAGCGTACTTCAAGCACTGTAATCTATAAAAAGCTTTCATCTACCTTGCTTTACAGATCATATCCTTCAAATAACCCACTCTTGCGAATCATGTATTCTCTGCAGCCTCAAATCAATAATCTCATCCTTCCAAAACTCATCTTCAAACCTATCCCAGCCTCTTCAATCATCATCATTACGTCATTCATTAGCAAGTTACTATTCATCCTTAAATAAATTCCAATTAAAAAAACCAGCAGACAGTGTTGAAGCCTTATGTGCAATCTTAGAATTTATTCATTTCAGCTACATAACAGAAAATCCTCATAGTCAAAACAATTGTCATAATAACTGTACTGCTCATAGACTATTTCATTTAGAAATGATAGAACAATATACATGTCAATGTGGTTGTTCATCAGAAGTTATTCCTTGGGATTATTGTTCTTTTTCTTTACAAGTATATATAGATGATTTAGTAGCTAATACATCAACAAATGATATTTTAGATTATAATGATGAAGAATATATTAGAAGTTCATTAACTATAAAAAGTATAGGTATGCTACCAGGATATATCAGAAATCAATTATTAGAAAATTGTGTCCCAATATGCCCTGAAAGACCAACTTGTGAGTTTAAGAAATCAGTTAGAGCGGTTTATATTGTTAATCGGCCTGAGATTTTTATAGTAAATTTGATATGGAGGACTAAACCCAGGGCTTTGCAAACTATTAAAGTTCTGGCTAGTATACAAGATAGAATGGAGTTTAGGCAGATTATGACTGATACTGATGATGTTTATTATGCAAAAAGCTATGTTTTTTATAATGGGTATCACTATATAGCTTATGTTTGGGACCAGTCTTGGTGGAGATGTGATGATAACATTGTCAGAGAAGTCTCTGGGAAAAAGGAAATGATTTTGGATATTATAAGAAGTGGTATGTGGCCTATAGCAGTTTTGTATGATAAAAAATTAATGATTTTGGATATTATAAGAAGTGGTATGTGGCCTATAGCAGTTTTGTATGATAAAAGATTTATGGAAAGCTGTGAACCAAACATAAAAGATTGGATTGAACTTGAAAAAAATGCGATTGTGAATGAAATTGAAGCAAACTTTCAACATGCTGTGTCTTATTGGCGATGCTCATGTGGGAGTGAAAATGAAGACTTTTTGTTGTATTGTTTGAATTGTTTGAAGAATAAACTTACTGATACTCAATGGAATTGTCCAAGTTGTGGAGTTTTGAATAATGAAAGTGCTATTTTTTGTAAACAGTGTAACAATTTCTCATTAGGACCAACAAGGAGTTCTTTACATAGCAAGCTTTTTTCTCAGGATTTCTATTTTAAATCACGGCCACAGGTTAGTCAGACTTATTCAACACAAATTGATAGAGAAAAGCATTTTAAAGAAGTAGCTAATTATAAATCACAGAATTTTGTATCATCAAAAGAGAGTATTAGTGATATTATTAGAAAAAATGCTACTTCAAAAACTTCTAGTATTGGGTTTTCAACACATCAGCCTATTAAAGGTTATGCTTCAGCTGAGTTTTATAAAAATAGATGCAGTTCTTGTAATAGTTTTTGTGAACCTCAGAAAAATTTGTGTAAAAATTGTATAAAAACACATATTTACTGCGATATGTGTAAAAGAGTGTTTAAGAAAAATGGACAAAGGTGCAACTGTGATTTGAATGTTAGAGGAAGTAGAACAGGAAGATTTTAATAGGTAGATATAATAAGTTTTATGGATTTATATGAGGATATTAATTTAAGAGCTATATTTTATTGTATAAGATTCCTTGCAGAAAAGATAAAGTCATTAATAACTAAAAACTGTTATGCTATCTTTGAAATCTTATATTTTCTTATGATATTCCATTATTCTAATTCTAAACAATAATGCCAATTTCTTAACAGTTTGCTTTAATCAAAAATCATTCTTTTAAATCTTAAGTATTCTCACTACATATATTTCAGCTAAAATTTAATCATAATCTCGTTCTTTTTCTTGACTTTTATAAAAAATTATAACTTGTGTCAAGTCTTTGCAATAAAAATTTATTTTTAGCTAGAAAAGATGTAAAAGCACATAAAATTACAATACTAGCAGAGATTCCTCAACTAATTTATCTAATGCTAAAATTTAAATCAACTAAAAATCATTAGATCATATAAAAATGCATTAGGGTAAAGTTGGGGAAAATGAGATATTTTTATTATATAATTTTAAACATGATAGACTCACTAACCTTGGCTGAGTTCCATCAGACTGAAGGCTCTAAGATACTTTTAAGATACCCAGATTCCCCTGAAGTAATTACGTTTCCTCTTGAGTCTTATATACTACCAGAAGGCCTTCATAAATTTAATCAAGACTCGACTTTTACGATTTTCAGAAGGAAAAAACACTTTTCATCAATCGCCGATCATCCTAAGTAAAAATCACTTAGGTTCATGCATTTATGTTCAATCGAATACCGAGTCGACCTGCATATCTTCGACCAAGGCAACTGGAAAATAATCTCCCCAGAAAGTCCTGAGGGTTGCCTTCTTCAAATCCTCAAAGAAGGTCCAAGCTTATCCATGTTTTTCACCCACAACAGCACGCAAATAATGAAAATGTAAATCTAACATAGAGAAATCCATAAAGACCTCCAATTCACAGTCCTCGAGTCTAAATTTGCCAGTCTATACACAATATCAGGTGAGGCCTATGGTATTTTCTTTAAAAACAACACCCAATACGAGCTTGAATCTTTATTAAATTTCAACCTTGATGATAAACTTGATGATCTCGAAAGGTCAGTTTATGAAACATCTATTTACTATTGTACAACTTTTTCTTCAATAAAAAAATCATCAGATTATTCAAGAGGTGCTCAAATAATGGGTATCGGGGCTATATCTCAAAATAAACATTGTTTAGCTTTAAAATCTATACTAGCCATAAGCCTTGATCAAATAATGGAAAAACCACAAAGAGCTTCAAGATATATAAAAAGGACTTTTGATTGTATAAACAAAGCAACATGGCCTGAACTGATTTTGACTGAAAATGAAAAAAAAGTTAGAAAATGGTGTTATGATAGAGGCTATACAAAAAAGAACCCTAATTTTTGTGTACCTTTAAGCTATAATAAAACCAATGTTTTTATTGAATTAGATAGGCTTATTTTAGATGAAGAAGTTGTTTGTGTTTCTTTGTTAAAGTTATATGAAGTGTTTAAGAATAATCTTATGAAGATATATGCGGGATTACTTGAGGAAAAAAGAATTATTGTTTTTAGTTCTGAGAAAGCATGTTGGGAAATTGCGATTATGGCAACAGCTGTGATTAGACTTGTATCTCCACCAATACCATATTTGGCTATGTTGCATTTATTCCCATTTGTCCATTTAAACAATTTAGATTTTTTGAACTCCCAGTTTTTTGTTGCGGGGGCTAATAATCCATTGTTTAAACATAGGACACAATGGTGGGATATTTTAGCTGATCTTGATACAGGACAAGTGATTTCCCAGCAACCAATTTCAAAAATGCATCAAGATTTCATTGAAAACTTCAAACCCGCATTAGAAACTGAACAAAATAAAGAACTTCTAATAAGATCTCAATTCTATGACTACACACAACATATACTTGATTATAACATTTACACAAGCGAATTCGAGAAATTTAACTATAAAATGCCCACACAAAAAATAGAAAACTCTCAGTGTCTGAAATATTTTTCACTAAAAGACCCACATTTTGATAGTGAAGATTCATCACAAGACCTCCAACTTCATCTTTTAAGACTAAGATTTATGCATATTACTGGGCAAATTACTGATATTGATCAAGCATATAAAGCTATTTATAAAGAGATAAAAAAAAACTCAAATATTTTGAAATTCTTAGCTTTGTTACCGAACTCAGGAGATCTTCATTGTATTGCTTGGGGGTTTTTTACTGAAAATACTATAGCTTGGAAATATGCTTGTAAGATTTTAAGTATGATTGAAAACTACCCTGAAGGGAATTATTTGGTGACGGTTCTACCGACTTCAGAACTTAATGCTTATTTGGCTTATAAAAATAGGATTTAATTACTTTAGAAGTTAGCATATGATTTATTATGAAGGATAAAATTATAGAAAAAATGAAAATTGTGATAAGCTTAAGTGTTGTAAAAATTCAGCTATTCAATCATTATAGGATTACGGACTTGAATTCTTTTATATATTTCTTCCATTATAATACGGGTTTTTTCTATAGTTTCCTGATTTTCAGCAATAATTTTTTGCATTTCCTCTTTTTCCTTCGACATTGCTTGTATTGTTTCATATAAAGCTTGTATACGACTATCTTTAATTTTTTGTTTAAAGCTTTTGATAGACCCTTCAATAGTTTGAAGCTGACTTTTTAAAGTTTTTATTCTTTCATTAACTTTGTCCCTTTCTTGTTCGTTTCCTTTCAGATAATCACATTGTTGCATGTAGTATTTTTGAGTGTTGTTTTTTTTCCAGAACATGAGTTTTTCTATTTCGATTACCATTTCTGTTAATTCTTGATAATTAGCAATATCGTTGGTTTCTTGAACCTTGCCATATGTATCACCCATAATCGAAATGAGCAAATTGAGCATAATCAGAGGGTTTATAACTGTGGCCAAGAAAAATATAACCCAATCAAAGGATTCTGTGTATTCAATATCAAAATCCCCAAGGTCAAGCCTATACGACACCGCCAAGAACTCACTAAACGTAGAAGTTTGGTTTCTCAAGTAAAAAATAAACGTAAAAGCCAAAGTTGAATATCCCAAAATAACAAAAAACACTTTCATATCTTTAATAACCTCAGACAATAACCTAACCATATACCTCGTCCCATCAAACATCCTAAAATACGAAATCCCTCTAGTCCATGAAAAGATAATCACAACCAATAAAATATTATCATTTCTATCCCCAGTCCATTCAACAAAGCAAAAAAGTGTAAATGAAATCCCCCTAAGTTGATCCATAATATTCCAAATATCCAACCAATAATCATAAAAATCCGTAACCAACTGTATAACTTCATATAAAAACAAAAGCACATGAACAAAAAAAAGTGTTATTAAAAACACAGGCAAATCTCTGAAAAATATGCAATAAAACGACAACTGGACCAAATAAAAAATATACAACATCCCTTGTATATAAATAGCCCATTTAATTTTTTGCCATTTATGTGTTAATATTTCTTGTAAAAGCTTAGTTCTAAAGATTTCTGGATAAGGGCATTCAAGTAAGCTTTCTAGAAAATCAATACTCCCACTACTACCAATATCAAGGTCCATAGGGCAGATTGTATGTTTAAAAACTATAGACAAACCATGAGTAGAAACACAGTCTTCTGGGATAAGATTTGATGTTTTTATTAAGAAATCTTCAGAATAATATAGTTTTGGTAACTCTGTGCCATGTAAACAAAAGTTTGGAAGATGATGACTACGACATCTTTGATATAAAGTTTCATAGATTCTTGGAATTGAACTTATGTCTAGGGTGTTAAGTTTTGTTAAACATGCTCCTAAAGGAACATAAGCACGTTTGTTTTTATTATTAAATTCCATTTTGATATATTTTAAACAGATTTCTATACAACTTTTATGGTCCATGTCTATACTTATTGAAAGAGGAGTCTCACCTTTAATTGTACAACAAAATGGAGCTTTGTTTTTATGTTCTAAAAGTACAGGGAATAAAGTATCATAACGATTTGAATAAGCGAGGATATGCCCAATACCCATACAATATGGGGTAAAAAGCCAATGATTATAAATATCTAAATGTTGTGATCTGATACCATCTCGAGAGATTTCAAGAATGTAGTTCATGAATTTGTGGGAGCTGCCATAACTTCTCCCAACAACTCTAATATTAGAACTTTCTAAAGGATTTTCTTCAACAAATATCGAGTTTCCTTCGCTAATAGCGATAGTTTTCTCATCTTCAGAAATTGCAAGACTTAAAGCTCCAATCATATCTTTTTGAAATATCCTGCTTAGATTGTCAATATCCCAACAATTTAGCATGGAGTCTTCTAAACTTAATAAGTAGTTTTTATTTTTAGATAAATAAAGACTTAATGTGTTACCTTCTTGTCTTAAAATATGCATAAGAATATTGTCTATACTCCAAATTATAATAGTTCGATCTTCAGAACCTGAGATTATTAAAGATTCATCTGGAGTTATAACCATACATGTTACTGGGGCGTTATGACCAAGGAAATTTGTGATTTTATCTGATGTGTTTAGATTCCAATCAGCTAAACTATGGTCTCGACTTGATGTAAGTACTTCAGTATCACCTTTTATAAAGTAAATTTCGGTAACTACATCTGTGTGTCCTTTTATTATATATTTACGCTCCATTATCACTGCATCATAGACGATAATTCTATATAAATCATCGCCTAATGCAAGTAAATTTTCATCAGAACTAAACCTAATCGACCTGACAACTGAGTTCAGGTCATAATCATAATATTTATAAGTAGCCAAACTCCATCTTAATAAACTTGGTTTAGACGAGCATAAAAATGCGAAATTCGATGTGGCAGACACAATCCCTGTTGTGAAGCCTGAGTCAATTTTAATACATTCCATAAGTGTATCATTACGATAATCCCATATTGCAGCCAAGCCATCTTCACCAATACTCAATAAATCACAGCTTTTCGGTATAAACATAACCTTTGTAACCCTCCCTTCATGCTTGCCATACCTAGCATTTTTAGTTAAAAAAGGCACATCCCATATCATGATTTTATTCATCAACTGGGTAAAAAAAAGTTTCTTATGATCCTTTGATGTCTGAAAACATAAAACTTTATAGTCAAAAAGTTCTAAATAATAAGGACTTCTATCAACTTTCATATCATGAACAATAATTTTAGAATCCTCCCCACCAGTAATCAAATACCTATTATCCTTAACAAATGCCAACCCTTTAATCTCCCCTGTATGATTCCTAATAACATTCTTAACCGTCATATTCGCATCAATATTCCACACAACAACTTTTGTATCACTAAACCCAGCAGCTATAATTTTTCTCATTTCCCCAAAAACAATAACATCAACCCTAGCTTCAAAAATTTCTGTCTCTTGTAAACCTTCTTGACTTTCTCCATGATATAAACGTAAAAACCCTTCTTCAAAACCAAAAGCAAAAATAGACCCATCATCACAAATATCTAAACATGTGACAATCCCATTACATTTCATTTCTTGTCTAACTAATTCAGCTCTATCTTCAGTTTCTTCTTCTAATTGTTTTAAATCATATATCATAACAGTATTTGTATTTGTTGATATAAAAACCATATCTCGTAAAAACCCGGGCTTGATTATAAGTTTTGTTGAGGGTAATGTAAAATTATGCACAAGGTTAAATGATGGATAATCAAGGATATAGATTTGTTTATTATCATTGACAACAAGAACTATTGTGTCTTTAAGGCAAAAAATCACAGAGTTTATAGGACATGAGCAGAGTTCGATATCTTTGACAACTTTTTTATGTAGAAGGTCAAAAATTGCAATATTCCCGTGTTGACCACCTAGAAGAAGCCGGTTCTCATCTTCTGTTAGATCAAAGCATAGCGGGGTAAAATCAACATCGATTGCGTTTGGAAGTTGGGTTTCGATATATTGGATAACTCCTTCTATAGCTTCTTGAATGTTTTCAGGTTGGAAAGGGCGCTTGCGTTCTTCGCTTGCAGGACCATTGAGGAGCTGCTCTATTATTGGGTTCATATGATGATTTTTATATTAAAAAAAGTTTTTATTATATAGGAAATGAAGTTGTATCAAGGGTTTGTATCTTTTATTAGTAAATGTTGTAGATTTGGTATAAAAAAAAATTACTGAAGGAATGCAAAATTATGTCAAATTAGATGAAGAATGGTTAAATTTTAAGCAAGATTCATAAAGAAGCATGGAAATTACTATAATCTATCCTAATTTATTAATGAAAAGATTTTTTTGTATGATTTCGACCAAGAACTGAATATAGATTAGGCTTATGAAACTTTCTTATCAAAGATAAAAAAAATATTTATATATCAGGTAAGATAGTTACGTCTGGTAAGAAAGCTATGTAATTTTTTTACCAGATTCTGTAGGACAATCCCATAAATTTCTTATCGATTTTTTTCTGTCTGGTAAGAAAAGGTACAGCCCAAAAAAATTATCACTAATAGTTTTGTGTTAAAGATGATTGTGTTATGAATATAATATTTAATAAATTAGCCTAACTATAGAATATAATTTTATTAAATCTGCAGGGTTCATTTATTATTATAGAATTATATATAAAATAATCTTGGACTGGGTGTAAAATTTTGAGTACTAGAAATTTTCCTTACTATAAAGGTTGATTGAAATCTTGGGGAAGGTTAATGCTGAGGTTAGGCTAAAAATAATAATTTTCTTAGAAAATTTTACAGAAAAGAGGTTCTGAATATGATATTATGAAGAAAATAATCTTGAAAATTTATGAAGAAATAATAAAAACTTATTTGAAATTATACATTAAATATAACATGAAAAGCATTATAAAATTATTAGTTTGCATAAATATATTTACCTACCCACTCACAATTTCAAAAAACCCCTTATTTATCAATAATTTTAATAAGTCCCACAACATATCTTTCCCAAAAAGTCTAAAATTTTTAAATCAACAGGATTTTCTATAAATCCTCAAATCTCTAACACAAAATAATCCTTTTCCCTATCAATTCTATTAATAAAACTGTATTATTTTATACACTTAATCTGTTTAAAAAATAATAATAGTTTATTTTTTAAACTTAATCAATCTAACTTTTCTAATAGTATCAATTTTTTGATTAAGCTTTAGCAATATTTAAGTACAAGTAAAATATGTAAAAAAGAATATTTTCAACAGTTTTTATTATACTAAACTATACATAATTTATTCTATACTAAAGTCCATTTTATATCTCTGTTCAGAAAATTAACCGAATCAGTTTAAACAACAATTCTTAAAACAACCAAAATATAGCTTTTAAACTCTTTTTATTAGCCAATTTGATTAAACTACAAAAGTAAAGTGCATAAACATTATGGGAGGGAAATGTTGCGGTTCGAAAATCAGAAAACGTTCAAAATCTCCACCTCATCAACTAAATACTGACCTTCTTTCAGAGCCACTTGTAATATATTCCGATTCTCGATACTTCAAACCTAGACAGCAAAGCTATTACAATCGTTTACTTCTCGAAGAAGCTCCTCTTCTTGAAATATCATCTCCGTGCAAGTGGGAGACCGCCGAGATAATCGGTGCAGGGAGTTTCGGCCGAGTACTTTTCGGACGTGACCTAACAACCAATGAATTATTAGCAATCAAAGAAATCCCTTTGATCGGTTTGACAAATCTTCCAGCTGTTTCAGAAGAAGTTCAAATCCTCAGTGAACTCCAACACCCAAACATAGTCCGATACTTAGGTTCAAAAACAACATCAGAATGCTTGCTTATATTTATGGAATATGTATCAGGTGGGACAATTCGTTCTCTTCTAGCTAAACATGGAAGTTTTTCAGAGTCTTTAATTCAAGTATACACATATCAAGTATTAAAAGGTTTAGAATACTTACATTATCACAATATTGTTCATAGGGATATAAAAGGAACAAATATTTTAGTTACAAAAGAAGGGAATTGCAAACTTGCAGATTTTGGGTCTGCAAAAAAAATATTAGGTCTAGAAATGACTTCTTCTGTTACAGGGACTATAAACTGGATGGCCCCTGAAGTTATTAATGAAACTGGTCATGGAAGATATGCTGATATATGGAGTATTGGATGTTTAGTTGTTGAAATGGCTACAGGCAAGCCCCCTTGGAGTGGTTTAAAAAACCATTTGGATATCATAATTGAAGTCTGTAGAACTGATAAATGCCCTTTATTGCCAGGGAGTTTTTCAGATGATGCCAGGTCATTTGTCAGTTTGTGTTTTAAAAGACTTCCTTGGAATAGACCTAATGTTGGAGAGCTTTTACAACACCCTTTTGTCAATCAATTAGAAGCCCCAGAGCTTTTCCGAACTGATTCTACAAAGTTTTTAAGTGATAGTCCTAATAACTAAATATATATATCAGCAGTAGTTCTTTGTAGATGTAAAAAACTGTTTTTTATATAGAAATTATGTTTGATGTTTAGGATTATTTTGTTTTTTGAGGATAATAAGATAAGATGTTGAAAAGGGAAGAAATAATATTAAATGTTACCTGGAAACCATCCTTTAGAGATTATACCGAGAAGATTGTATTGGGTAAGTGATCGTACACCACCAGCTATGAAAAATAGGGTGCATGTTTTTAGTGTAGACCAGGTATAGGATATTTAGGAACTTAGTTATTTGCCTTATGCTAGTGATTTCGGCCCGTTGGATATAGGGTGTATTTTTAGATACTGTGTGCATTTGGATAATATTCTTGAGGATCCCAAGCTACAGCATCATGCTATATACCACTACACTTCTTTAATCCCTGCTAAAAGGGCAAATGCTGCTCTTTTAATGGGAGCCTATCAAGTAATTCGACTTGATAGAAGTGCAGATGAAGCTTGGGAATTCTTTCTTAGTACAACCAGGTTTATTCCTTTCCGTGATGCAAGTGCTGAAGGGTCTCCATTTGAACTTTACATATTAGATTGTCTTAAAGGTCTCCAAAAAGCTATTCACCTAGGTTGGTTTGACTATGACACATTTGACTTAAATGAGTATGAAAAGCTCACAAGAGTCGAGTCAGGAGGTCTTAATTGGATAATTCCAAAAAAACTCTTAGCTTTTAGTGCTCCTGCTGCTGAAGGAAGACCTAAAGATAAAGCTTTAACACCTGAACAATATAGTAAAATTTTTAGAAACCTTGGTGTATCTACAGTGATAAGATTAAATAAAGAACATTATGATCATTGTAGATTTACATCATCAGGATTACAATTTATTGACCTTTATTTCTTAGATGGAAGTGTACCTCCTGATGATATTGTTAGGCAATTTTTAGAAATTGTAGAAGAACAAAGAGGAGCTATTGCTGTACATTGTAAAGCTGGACTTGGCAGAACTGGAACTTTAATTGGTTGTTATGCTATTAAGTGTCATGGGTTTACTGGGCCTGAGTTTATAGGTTGGGCTAGATTGTGTAGGCCTGGATCAGTTTTAGGTCCTCAGCAGTACTTTTTATGTGAATTTGAGGAAAAAATATCTTCAAATAAAGCTCTGGGCAAAGTTAATGAAATGGTTCGGGCGAAAAGTCCACAAGCCCCAGTCCGTGGCGAGATGACGCTTTTCGAGAAATACAAAGCTAAATTCGGAGAAATGGGACAATCAGAAAGACTTACACAAATGATGAAATCAGCACCATCTAGTCCATTAAACATCCCTAATTCCCCAACACCAAAAAGTATCGGCAATAGTAATCTTCGTATTCCCCCAGGCTCTGCTCTTAGAAATTATCTAAAAGAAAAAGAAAAACAAGAAAACGGTGGGTAATCATTTACAATAAGTAATGATAATTACCTTAATTTGTTTAATTAAACTTGATATGACTTGTCACAAAGAGAAATATAATATACTGCTAATTCTTTTTTCATAATAATATTCCCTGAAGTATCTTTATCAACAAGCATTATATATTGTTTTTCATTGTTTCTTCCAACTGGGATGACCATTCTTCCTCCAATATCTAATTGTTGAATTAAAGCTTCTGGGATTTCTTCAGATGCTGCTCCGACATGGATAACTTTATAAGGTGCACAATTAGAATATCCAATTCTCCCATCAGCTTCTATAATTTGTATAATATTATCTCTTAAAGCTTGTGGTTTACATTGGTTTATTGAATTAATAGAACTATTAGCAAGTTCTTTAATATGTTCAAGACCTATAACAACACCTGAATAATTCATCATTTCAGCCATGCATAAAGTTAGATAACCACTTCCACTACCAACGTCTAATACTCTTGATCCAGGAATCAGATGGTCTTTTAGCCATTCTAAAGCATAACCATGCATATGAGGTGCTGATATTGTAGCATTAAAACCAATTTGTCTTGGCTTGTCTTCATATGCTTTTGGATTGTGGACAAAAAATGCACGGTCTATGTTTGTCAAGGTTCTAATCACTTTTTGTGTTCGGATTACATGCTTTTGTATAAGTTTCTCTACGAGCTGGGCTTGAGAATTAGGCATTTTTTATTGGGTTTTTATAAAATCTAATACTTTTGTTTAGTTATTTTAAATGATTGAATTTGCTTGGATTAATCTTGATTTTTTTTTTGCAATTTTATGAGGAAATTTCAAGATATGAGTGTGAAGGAAATTTTGGTTATTATTTTAAAGTGATTTTTTTATATAGAAGAGGATTTTAATGATTTGCTAGTTTTTTATATATAAAGAGTAGATTATTTGTAATAAATTTTCTCATAAAAACTAAGCTTGTGTGTTGACAACGAGGGATTTTTATATTTTTCAATATAAAATTGTATGATTTGAATAGTTAAAGAATAATTAGCATATGATGATTATATCAATATACTATAAGTGTTTTATTATAATTTATTAAAAATATTATAATCTATACTATACTCAAACAAATCTTTTCTATACTAAAAACAAAATCTCGACTAGTGTAAATTATTATCAAAAAATTATATTCCCTTTTACAAACTAAATACAAGAGCATCTATCTCATAATATCTAATCTCAAATGGGCAACCTAAAAAAATAACTATATCTAATCCAATTGCTAAAAAAACTTGAAAGTAAAATCAGGTAAGTAAAATAATTTTTTTACCAAAAAAATAAAAATAAGCTAAAAATCCGGCATTCAAAGCCTCAACAATATTTTGTCAAACATAAATACTCTAAAAAACTTAAAATAAGCCTAATGCTACAAACTCATATTAAAATTGTCTAGAAAAATCCTTAATAAAATATGAAAGGGTTAAGGGGTCATGAGAAAATACCGATTTGGCGGTACAAAAAATGCTAAAGATAAAACCCAATAAAAATAAAAAAAACTCGGAGAAATTCAAAAGATAAAAATAATAAAAAGCAAATGTTTAAAGAAAGCTCACAAGAAAATTAGAGAAAAAATATTCACTAGACCAAATTGTTATGGAAACTAAAATTAAGACTAATAAAATTAATTGGAAAATCAATCGGATCGATGAGATGATTAAACATAAAGAAGCTAGTATTAATGAATTTTGTGATGGTATTTGAAAAAAATAAAAGATTTACAAAAGAAATATAGTAGAACATTATTGGATTTATATGGATTCAATTAAAGAAATAAAAGATTAATAGTAGCAAGATATGTAATAAATAAAAATCATAGGATTTCGAATATGTTGTGAAGTGGCTTTTAAGATCTTTTGGGGTTATTTTATTTTAATTAAATTTATTTCAGATCAAAGTGATAAAAACATAAAATACTTTGTGTGAAAGCTTAGGACTTCCAATTTTTACTTCAGAATTGTTTCCTATACCTAATCTTAAAAGCATAGTTATTATAAGCAATCCTCACTAAAGTCCAACAAGTTTCACAAAGTAAAAAATGTTAGTAAATATAATTTTTATATGGGAAATTGTAAAGGAAACAGTAAGTCCTTAACCCAAGAGCGGAAAAATATCGCTCTTTCTTCAAACTGGATGAAAGAATCAGGTTACCTAGATCGGTTTATTTTCTCGCAAAAACTTGACATAAACAACTTCGAAAAGCTCCAATTTTTCCTAGTATGCAACTGTATCGACCTTGAACTCTTGCGACCTCACTCAAAAACCCCAAGCTATGACCGTTTTTTCATTGAAAAATTCCAAGAAAAACTAAAAAGGCAATATTTACATAGAGGCCTCCCAATCAGTAAAGTGTCTGAATTCCTTCAGTGTATATTTTCTATTGACCCAGCAAATACCATGATCGCTGATATCAGAGACTATTCCGAACTTGTAAAAACAGGTCATTTAAACGAAGAAAAACCTCATTTCGGACGTCAAAATATATCATCAAATTTCCTAAACACAAAAGGTATAACAGCGATGTATAATGCATTATACACATTACATAATGAATTTCCTGATATTGTTTATTGCCCTGTTTTACCTAGGATAGTTCAGGTGTTATTATGGTTTATTCCATCAAATAAAGCTGTGATTATAATGAAATTACTTATAAATGAGAGCTTGAGTAGTGAAAAAAATGCGAAAATCTTTGTTTATACTTCATCAAACAAAATTAAAATTTTATTAAAATTAGCTTTGGAGCAGATGAAAGGTAATTATGATAAAAAAGCTTATAAAAAACTGGCTATGCAGACGATAAATGAATTTCTTATTGGGGTTATACAACATGAGGTATGAGATAATTAGTATGTTTATTTGCTGATGATAGCGTATTGTCTGTTTGGTTTAGAATTTATAGCGAAATTTGTTGGGTTTTTGCTTAAGGGTTGTGACAATCTTACAAACCCAACAGCTGAAGATTTAGCTGAAGTTTGTAGGAAAAATGATATGGTCAATGTTATTTATCGACTACAAAACCCTAAAGATTACAACCAAAGCAGTGTGCTTTCTAGCATGAGCGACATTTCTGACCTATGTTTTGCCGTGAACCCAAAATTCAGCCGACCTTCAAGAATATTCACAACTGAAGACCAGGTTTTTTCTATATAGAAAAACATATTATTTTCTTTATTACCAAAAGCTTACTCACATGGGAATATCATCCATGCATTTTCAATAGAATATGATGGTTTGCTTATAAATGAATTTAACAAAGCTTGGCATGAAGAATCATGCTCATCATTATTAGTTATAAAAAACTGGGATGTTATATTAGGAATTTTCTTTGATAGAGGCTTAAACCTTATTGAAAACACTATAACTGAATCAGAATGTTTTATTTTTAAGATTATCAGTGAAGCAGAAATCTATCATCATCACAAAGGACAAGAACTTGTATATGAATTCGATAGTAAAAATGGGATTATTATTGGCAATAAAAAGTAAAATATATATAGTGATGTAGCTTTTAAGTTGGATTTGTCTATGTTAGATGCAAAATTTATGCCTTCGAATGTTTTTAGGAACTCTTTGATGATGGGAGAACAGGATTTTCAGGTACACAAACTTGAGCTTTATTTATTAAAATAATAATTAGAAGATGGCTTTTATATGCAAAATATAGAGATTATAAGGGCTTTTTTATTGTGTTTGTGTATATGATTATGGTATTATGATTTTTTTGTATAGGTATTATGGGTTGAAAATGCTTTGGTTATAGAGAAAATGTCTTTGTCAAAAAGAGTTTATGTTTTCCTTCAGAGGGCTCGGGAGTTTTCAAGTACTTCTCCTGTAAAGAGTGGGAGTTTCTGTGAAAATGACCTTGGAAAATCGCATCAGGAAAGAACTTTGTCGAATGATATTGGTGTAAGGCATTCGCTGAAAAGTATGATAAGGCAAGAAAGTAATAAAAAGAATACCTTAGGAGAATTGGAGATTATGATTGAGGATTTTTTCAAATCACGATATGATGTTAATAAGAAACTTCAAACATATAAACAAAAGGAACTTAAGATAATAACTGATCTGAAAAATACTTTGGATATTGGACTGGAAAAAAATAAAACTAGTGATATACACACTTTTGAAAATATATGCAGGGAAAAGACTGAAAAGTTTATTGAGATGGTTAAAGAAGAAGCTGGAGCTATGGACAAAAAAATTATAGATTTAGCTAAAGAAAATGCTGAGCTTAAACGAATCTTAGGAGATAAAAACATAGAACTCATTGACAAAAAGTTTTCCGAAATTAAAGAAAGTATCACCAGTACCTTATCACGCTTATCAAACTTAAAAAATATCCCTAAAAAATCTCGAACTCAACTTTCTGGGCTTTTCAGAATAACAACTCCTGACCAAATCCCTGAAATAATTGACAAAATCATCTACAAAAACGAAGAAGAAATCCTCTGTATGCTAACCCAAGAAATCATAGAAAAAACTGAAGACTCCAAAAAACATATCCAAAACCTAAACATTTCATTGCAAAAAAAAAGGGAATATTCAACATCCCTATCACAAAAAATTGAAGATATTAAAACAAAGATCAGTGTATCTAAAATAAATCATCGTGGCTCAATAAAAGATTTTCCAAAGCCAAAAGAATTGAAAATTTATGAAGAAAACTCAATTGACAGTATAAAATATCCAAATAGACAATTTAAAAACCCAACATTTGGCAGTATAAATGATCATAATTGTATGGTTGGTTTAAAAAATAATAATGATTATAAAGAAGAAGGGTTGATTGATAAAGAGAAAAAAATAGGTTATGGAAGAAAAAGTGAAGAGGTTAAAATTTTGGCTGAAGATGATGAACTTTTTATGGCAGAAAAAGATAGTGAAATGAGAAAAAGTGAGGAATTAACGATACCTTTTACTGCACAGGAAATATTGAATGATGTTTATGAGGAAATATTAGCAGATTATGAATGAGGGAATATTTATTGGGGTTGTATGAATAATAAGGTTTTAAGGCTATATAGCATCAAATATATTTTTTTAACTATTTAAGTAAATCTCACATTTCTTTATTTCACCATCTGAACCTCATAATGTGAAAACTTCATATCTTGCAAAGCAATTTATAATAAAACCCATCTACCAAAACTTTATTTATCTAAAAAAACCCATATAAATCTTATCACAAAAACACATCATCTCTTATTCTGAACATCTTCTAAAAAACCCCTATTAAACATATAATAATTCCAATGAGCAAAGCATCACAAAATTTTTACACAGGTTCAGTAACAAGCCAATATGGTGCATCAAACACCAAAAAGACTGAAGACTTTCTTATCGAAGAAGAAGATTCCAAAGTAGACAAATCCCGAGGTAAAACTTTAAAGCGTAAATACAACAGTGAAGAAAAAATCAAATCATATTTCGAAACTGTAGACCAACTGATCTCTTCTCGTAAAAAAGACCAAGTTGTAAACGAAAAAGTTGATGAAATTGTTAAAGATCTAAGATCACAAAGGTCTTCTGGGCTTAACAAATATGTTGACATGTATTATGATTTGTTCATCTCTAAACAAGAACTACCACCTTTGATAAGTAAAAAAAACAAGGATTTTATTGATAGAATTAATACTTTACAAAGGGAACTTAGACCAGAACTTCATATGCTTCCAACTTTGTATGAAAATAGTGGAATTAAACCTGGAAATAAAGCTAAACCTGCTAAAGTGTCGGTAGAACCTAAGCTTTCGAGCTCTAGAGCTAAAATATTGATGGTTAAAGAAATTGAGGCTAAGCATAAATTAAAAACTAATAGAGAAACTTTGAAAAAAATCCCTTTTACGGTAAGATTTATTTAGTTGCATCATTATACCAATCTTTAGTTTTAAATTCTAAGATAATAGGAGGTTTAAAATGGGTTTTTAGGATAAATGTAGGAGGATTGTTTAGATTTATCATACAAATTGATAAATGAGTTTAAAAGCATAACAAATTATACTAAAAATACAAGTTAAAAAATGGCTGAATCGAGCAGTCCGATAAGCTTCGGGAAGTCCCTCAACAGCAGTTCTATAAGCTCCCCTTCAAAATATAGAAAAACAAGACTTGCATTCCCGAATGCCTATGAAATCCTATCAACTCCCAATCATAAAGCAGTAGTTGAAACTAACTTATACCGAATCCCTGACGGTTCAGAAGCTTTAAGCCCAGGCTCAAGAGAACTTGAATATAAATGGAACAACCGTTTTCATATCGTTTTTTCAAAAGATAATCATAAAGTTTACACTCATTTAAGAGAATATTTTGACTCGCCAAGAAAGTTTGAACAAGGGTATCGGAAAACTAAAATCAACTTCAGTCCGAGATATAAAGGTGGCAGGAGACAAAAAAGGTTCTCTAGTGCTGCTGGAAATAAAGAAGGCATGTGGAGCACAAGGTATACAGCCTCTTCAGAATGGAATGAGGTTAAACATAAAACCTTAAGAACGTATTTTGATGAACTGCCAAGGCAGGCGATTTAAAGTTTATTAGAAAAAAATTAATTAAAGCTTAAAATCTTAAATATTGAAGAATTAAGTTTTAAATGCTGGGGTTGAAAAAAAAATTATGATCATTTATTGAGTTTTTTGAGCTTAGAAAGTAGGATAATAAATTGGGATTTATTATGATTTAAGATGATAAATAAAAATCAGGATGAAGCAATTTGATAGGATGAATTTTTATGAAATGGTATGGAGGTTAAGATATTTAAGAGGGTTTTGTGTGGGACTTTGAAAGTTTGTAATGTTTTATTTATGTTGTTCGTTTGAAATTCAAAATTATATATATTGGGTGTATTAGGAAACTAGTTAAAATATATTAGATAAGTTAATTTTTGAATGTAATAAATATTTACTTGGAAAATCGTAAATTATTTTCATAAAAGAAATTGAATTATCATAAAAGATTATAATTCCCACACTTTTATCTATTTCAAAAGCTTAATTATCTATTTTAAAAGCTTAATCTCCTCTAAAAATTCTCGAAAATCCAATATTTTTTAAAACCAAATACTTTATCATAGACATGTATTTAAACTTGGCTCTACAAGATTTTATGTGTTTTTCGAAAATTTTTATGATCTTTTATTACAATTTTTGCATTTTAAAATTTTTTGGCTTTCATATTTTTTCCATTATTCTAATAGAAGCCATAAAACATCACTTTATATCTGACTATAAATTATCATAATATTCAAATAACCTAAAGCTTAATTACCAAGTTTTTCCTTTAGATTCGTCCAGCATTGACACTATAATTTTTTTTTACCCTTGAGGTTGCAACTTTATAACTAAAATCACATTAAAAAAAAACTATTCAAATTCAAAATCAGGGCATTTAAAATATTACTTTTGAAGGTATCCCAAGACTTAATCCTATTTCCTCAAAGAAAATTCAAAGAATTTGTAAAGTTGTATTTATAAATAGCTAAAAAATGCTTATAATTATTTTTATGTAAATTTATTGTCTTAAAAATATACGAAAATGATTAGAAAGAAGTCAAAAATTTTGAAAGTATTGTATATAATTTGATTGTCTCTAGAAAAAATTTCATGCTTTAAAGATTTATTAACTAAAATAAGATGTTGAGATAAATTATATAGTTAGGATATCAATAAGCTTGATAAAAATAGTTGAATAAAATAATACTTTTAAAACAACTTAAAATTTTTTTTAGGTAGAAGAAGATAATATCATATTTTTCCTGTTTTCTTAACTTTCGATTATCTGATGATCAACTTTTAGTGGATTTGATAATTAAATAATATAAACTAAGACTGCAAGGTTTTGAAAATATAAGAATACATTTGATGGGTGATTATTATTAGATTATGTATTATTTATATTATCTTATTTGGAAATTTTATTTTTACGAAGAATTGAAGTTATAATGATTTTTCAAGAGGCTAAATGCTTTATAGTATTAGTTTATGATGCATCTTTGACAATAAACATCAATTTTTTTTATAGTAAAAGAGATAAGAGACTTAACATAATTACTATGCTAGAGAATTTAGACTAAAATTGATTTATATGGAAAGCAACTAGGATTACACATATAAATAGTAGAATATCAAAAAAGATTAGTTTTAGCATATGACATAATATAAAATACATATTTTTTTGGTTAAGTAATGATATATATATATATTCTTATCAAATATAACTTGAAAAAAATCATCATTCCTTTTATTAGTTCTGGCAATTGCAATATCAGGTTTGTTCAAATTTTGATAAATTGTAATTAGGTAGGGTAATTTATAATTCTTATAATTGTAAAAGATGAACATATCGTTTATCAATTAAAAGAGCTTAAAAATCTATTTAAAGTGACAATATCACCTTAGTCACCCTCTTCATCAGAATTACTAAAGTCAACAAGGCTAAATCACTTACATATATCCTTATTTAATAATAATACAAGCTTTAGTTTTAACAATTTAAATATTTTTGATATAACTACATTTAGTCCTATCTGTGAAATATACAATTGATAAAAGAACTAAATATAAAAATTAATTAAACTTATCAAGGTTATCTTAAATGCCACATAATCATTTAATATTATATCTAAAAAGAAAATTTCAGGTTGATTATTGAATGTTTAGTTCAGAGTTTGAAGAAGTAATTATCCAATTGGCATATTTTCGATTTTTAGTTAGGTGTAAAAAAGTCTTTGAAATAAACTCATATAAATAGCACCATTTTCCTATATGTCATCAAAATTTTTAGTAATAAATAGTGAAATGATATATAATAATAATAATTNGTCATCAAAATTTTTAGTAATAAATAGTGAAATGATATATAATAATAATAATTTTTTATGGTGAAAGTTGATGTATAAGATAAAAATATTATAAGGATAGGGATTTATTTTTTTGATTATGTGAGAATATATTTTATTCATAAACTATATGGAATTTACTGAAGTCAAATTCCAATACTTAAAATTTAACTTTTGCCATAATTTTAATCTAAGTAAATAAGTAATTCCCTATATTATTTTCATGATAATTATGATAAGCCTTTTTATGACGAGTAAAGTCAAAAAATAATTTTTGTTATGGATTTTAGATTTCTTAACATTTATCATATTTCTAATTACGCTTCATTATATAATAAATAATCATGGTTTAATTATATAATCAAACTTTATTAGTAAATTCATATCTAAATCCTCAGAGAGCTTTGTAAAATTAATCCGTAAACAATAATACATTATTTGCTGTGTTTTTTCCTAAGAAATTATCATAAGTTATGATTACACAAATAAAAGTTAAATCATATAAAATAAGATTTCTAAATTGTTTAATCAAGAACTACCCTCAAAAACTATAGTGTCCTAAACTAGCCTTATTAATATTTTATGCATAGTTTTTCTATTGAAAATAAGCACATTATGGCTAATTATTTCAAGGTTAATCAAAGAGATGTTAAAGTTAAAGTAGTTGATAGTTAAGGTGGCATGGTTTAAACCTTGTCCGATCGAGGTTTGTTTGTCCTATAATCTCTTTCTTTGGGAAGATTCTGTATATTAAATCACTCGTTGTCGTTGGTTATGTTAATCAAAGAGATTGTCTTTGTTTTCTAGTTAATCTTATAGACTAACAGATGATATTTTTTATTAAATATCATAAAAGCAACAAATTTATATTTCTGTTATGATATCAAAGAAAATGCATAAAATTCTTTAAAAACCTGATGATAATATTATATATATTCTTTCAGCATTCATCAAAAATAGTCTAAATTTATATTAAGATAATTTACCCATCATGAATAAACTATCTTTGAATTCTAACAATGAAATCAAGCTTAATAATTTTAAATTCACTACAGATTTATTTTCATAATAAATATAGTCTTATTCGATGAAGGCTACCTATATTTACACAGTCTTTTTCATAAATTTGGCAATATTGAAATTTATATATGCATATCAGATATATATTTTAAACATTATTTACATATTTTTGATTTTCTATTGCAAACTGTATGCATTTCCTTATTATATTATAAATTATATTTATAATTGTTATATCATTCAAAGGATTTTAGTTATCTAAGCTCATTTTAAAGTTTTTTAATTTGCCTTTTGANTCAAAGGATTTTAGTTATCTAAGCTCATTTTAAAGTTTTTTAATTTGCCTTTTGAGCATTTAAGAAGATGCTTTGGAATCAAGTATTTACTATAAAATTCTTTGCCACAACTTGGGCAGTTTTCTCTTGTTACTTTGTGATGGACCTGCTTTATATGGAATCTGGCTGCATGTTTATTTTTGAACTTCTTAGGGCATTGGGGGCATTTTGAATATTCATACTTGTTTTCGTGTACTTTGGCATGGTGTTTCATATAATCCTTGCTTGAATCAAAGGAAAGACAGCATTCTTTGCATGCTAGGCCGACTTGAGAATTTGAATTAATGCACTGATCTGATTGTTCGATATTTAAATGAGTATTAAGGTCAAACTCTTTTACAAACATCATCTCACAATGTGGGCATGTGGGATAGTTGATTTTACTTGGGGAAATAACTATTGAAAGAGTTTTAGCAGGTGGCAATGATTGAGTTTCATCACATATGATTCTTTGAGAGTTCATTTTTTTATATTATTTAAATGATTGAATACAACTTACTTTAAATATTAATAATACACATAATATAAGATCATTTAAAGTTTGCATAGTAAAATATATGAAGGATTATTTTTAGTTATCTACTTGGAGGGTATCTGATTTAAAAACTAAATTTTTATAGTTTATATAAATATCGAAATTGGAAAAGTATTAGTATTTAAAGAAAACAATTTAAATTTCTATTTATTGTTCGGTACTTTGATTGGAATTAAATGAGTTATTGGGAAATTTTACATTTTTTGACATCTTTATGATACAATTAAGATATTTTTCTCGATAAGTATTGCATATATCAAAAGGCATTAGATTCATTTAAAGTTATGAATTTTTTTTGTGTAAATAAAGTAAATAATAACAAGGAATTATCGCTTGACTATTGTCTAGCCCTTGCTAATTTTTTTCTTTTGTAGTATATTTTCATAATGAAGTTTTTGTTTCTCTATCGGTCTTTACTATTTCTTGTTTTTTTTGTGTTTTTTTTCTAAGCTTTTATGCAAATTCTTCATCCTATAAAAAAGATGTGCCAATGAAAAAATTTTGGTTATTTATTCACATATTTTTGAGTTTGTTTTCTATTTTTTGAAGATATAAAGTAATCACAAGTAAAAATTATGCTGATTTGTTTTACACATTACATTTGTGTTAAAAATTTTAATGATTTAATTTCCGCAAAAATTTAGAAGTTAGCGAAGAATATTAAATTTTAAAATCTTATAAATTTATTATGATAATAAAGTATTAGCATTACACATTTAGAAAAAGGTTTAGTTAATTTTTGTCTTAGGCATTTTCATCTTGGCTTGAAAAAAAAAAACTAGTAAAAATTCTAGTAAAAAAAAACTGCTTTAACATAAAAACAGAAAATTTAGATTACAAAAAGCATTCAACAATTTATTTTCAGCAACTCTTAGATTAATCTTAAGATAGTTTTTATTTTTTAATTTCGTCTTTTGTTAGCTTATAGGCCAGGGTTTGAATTTTTCTTATAAACTGAAAATAATATAAACTAACTTTATCATAAAGATTTCATCCTAGATTAAAGTTCCACTTTTTATCGAACTTTTGAATGAAAGTTTAAATTAGCCAAGACTAAAATTTTATAACTAAAATCTTACAATAAAGTCAACAACTCCCACAGTATATCGAATCATAAAAGTTAAATACTAATATAACAAAAAATTAAAACAATAATGGCATTTATTTTACACTTGAGTATAAAATGTATAGTATATACAATTGATAAATATTCTTTATTAGTTTTTATATTACATAATTGTATTCAAATAGTCATAAATCATAAATCTTTTGCAATTTGATACAATATCAATTAAAATTCAATAAAAACTTTTCTAGCACGAAAATGCATACTTTAGCTAAAGAATTTAAGAAGCCTATAAATTCTTATTTATTTTCAAAGGACTCCACCTTAAATACTGTCTTGAGTAAGAGTTTTTAGGGATTATCGGCTTCTCTTTACTTGTAATTTTAGGAGTTTGATAGAATGTGGTATATGCTGTTGTAAATTCATTGTTGATTTTAGACTCACTTTTCAATATTTCAGGAAGCTTCTCGTATTTCCATCCATTTGCATGCCATTTAGAAGGAGTTAAATGCTTGAAGTCTGATTCAACTTCTGTAGGGGTATTATAGGGTTTGAAATTTTCCAAATGTCTTTGTTTGTAAAAATCTTTAGGCTTTTTTTGGTAATTTAATGGACTTAGGCCTTTTATATAGCTTTTGGTATATATAAATGAGTCCATTATGCTTTTATTATCTAGAAATAAGCTTTGGTTAAGTTTATTTTAAAACTAGTAATTGGGATTGATTTTTATGATTAGTTTTGTTATAAAATTTTACATTGATTTGATATTATGAAAATTTAGAATACGTCAATTGGTAAAACTATAAAAAATTCAGAAATTTTGTTTCGTATTAGTGTTATCTTCGGGCAAATTTTTTTCTTAGATATTTTTATGATTTTTATAATTAACTAAATGATTAGACCTTTGATTTTTTAAATAATCAAAACTATCTTACATAAAAATAATATTCCCCATTACTAAATAATCTATTTCACAATACAATATGTTCGATATTAGTTTTTATATTGATACATGAATAGTCTGTTTAAAATAAGTAAATATAGTCAATTTATTAAAACTATATAGGAAGACTATGCTAGATTTTCTTAAACTAAGACATAATTCTTTTTAGCATAAAAAAAAATATATTACTAATCCTTCGGTTTATTATAAGAAAATGAAATATATATAATAATCTAACAATATTAAGTATATAAACTAAAATTATTGGGATATCTAAAACTAAAGTTAATCTGTTAATATATACTTTTAGAAATATATATCAGAATATATATATATATAAATATCTGGTCTTTTAAAATATATATTTGTTTCTGTGAAAATATAAGAATATCATCGCGTTTAAATATTTTCCAAACCTAAAAATATACTTCTCATAACAAATAAAGTATAAATTTTAGGAATCTCAACTCTATTTCAAAAATGTCTATTAAACACAAAAACTATCAATTTTCAGTCTGCTCATAGAAAATCTTGTAGAAGTTCCAAAACCCAATTCTAAAATGTCTCATTTTATAAAATTTTACCATGATTGATTTGAGATTATTTCCGTAATAGATTTATCTTCCATATTTTATCTCTTTATTCAAATGAAGGTATAAAATATTTTAGCTTTTATCTGAATGTATATTATAATTATCCTTTCAAAGGTGGAACTTTAATTATCAAACCAAATTTTTGTATTCGTTCAGAATAGTTACTTTTAAATTTTTTTACGTTTAGTTCATTTTGGCTAATTAAAATCTGTTATAATTTTTATATGACTTAGACTTAATTATTTGATAATAATAAAATTTTTTTTATCCTTTCCAGAGGTTAATAGACCTTTTCCTTTGCTTATAAAGGTGATTTTTAACAATTAGTTGGTTTAATAAAAAATAGGTAAAAATACCTAATGTCTATTTCAAAAATTATGTCGTAAAATAGGAGATATTCTTATACTCAGCTTCAATATTTAGAGTTTCGATTATTTTCGATACAATTAAATTCATATCACTCATAAGATGTATTATATCAAATATAATTACACCAGTGGATTATCTTTCTTTATGTCTAAGTAAATATCCCAAGTATAAATATGAAAATTAGGTAATTTTTATCTGTATAGTTGCTTATGTATTGCATATCATTAAACTAAAGCCCTGGCAAAATATACTGATATATAGTTTTAAAGGATCACAAATATAAATTGTTGATTTTCTAAACCTAGTTAGGATAGTTGAAAAAAGTATTTATAATAAAATTATGGTATTATACTTCAAAAAATGTGATTAAGCTGAATTTTATTCACAAAAGCGTATTTTATTCAAAATTTGATTAGGCTTTTCATATATTGTTGATATAATCATAAAAAATTTAAATATAATATTTTGCGAATAAATGTTCTAAAACAAAAGAACAGTTTTTATTTAGAAACCTGTAGGAAAATATATTTACATGAGAAGAGGGTTGTTTAAAGTCTATAGCACTAGTTGCCATTATAAAATTCTAAATAACTTTTTGTTTTGGGAAGCCATTTTCTAAGACGTAGTCAAGGAAATAAAGCCAGAAATGGTGAAGTGATAAATAGATGATTTTTTAAATGAATGATGCAATTCTTTGATTTAAAGTTGATATTTCGCTATAAAATCCCTTAATTTGCTGAAGTAGTCATCAGTATATTCAACACAATAAATTTAACACATGCATAAGATTATAATTTCTTTGTGATATTCAGAATAATAAAAATCTTGAAATTTTGAATCACTCATAGCAGTTGACTAAATATAGTTCTAGACTATATCAATATGATATTTAATTTCTTTGTTAAATGAATTCTACCCTAACTTAACCTGTTCTGATTAAGTAAATTAATTATTACTTAAATTTCGACATAATTACTGTGAGCTAAAGAATTCGAAAATCTCGGAGATCGCTTTTCAAAAGCTCACCTAAAATAATTTAAATTGCAAGTTTTTATGTGAAATCGATCGATTTTTCGTGATATAATGGCATGATTTTTTTTCTTGAGTCATAATTTTTATCTCAGTGCAGAATAGCTGTGTAAACCCAAAATTTGGTGTTTTTATTACTCTTTTCGTCAAAAGCACAATTATTGTTTTTAATTTTGATTAATCTAACAGTATCCGTCCTTCTACTAAGTATATTCCTATAGAGATAAAAAAGAAGATCTAAATATATGAAATGATGCAAAAGAAATGATAAAATAAATTATTAGCCTAAGTTTAATCTTATTATATGACTGTATTTTGTTGTAGGCTAACTTTTTTTCATATTTTATACATTAAAGTCTTATTCAAAATAAACATATTATGGTCGAGTTTATTAAACAAATTCATCCAATGAGTAAAATTTGCCCGAATTTTTTATAGTCTTGCAAGCTTAAGCTATAACTAGCACAAATAAAAACTATAAACTTCTAATTTATCCTCCTGACTTACAGTGGCTAAAAACTTATCACCTTTAAGTGCCAGGAAAAAATTTCCTAAAATCATAAAAAATTTTGTGATTTTGAAATTAGAATCATCTAAAAGGTTGAGTTAGCTTAAAATATTCAGAAAGTCGGTATAAATTTTTAATTCATTAAGTCTTTTACATTCATTTTTTACATACTTTTCACCACAGAATTGGCCTTCATGGAGACCGAAAATTATTTTCAAAATCTACTGAAATGTATCTTATAAAATTATAAATCAAGCTTGATATTATAGATTTAACATCAAAAGCTTGTGCTTTTTTCATTGTACTTGCATCCTAAATATTTTTTTAAATAAGTTCTCCTTAGCTGTGAAAAAGTATATTTTTGCCTTAAGGATTAATTTTCATATATTTTTTTAAAGAACTCTTAAAGCTTATTTAGTTAGCTATGCTGCTTTTAACGTTTTCGAATCTGCCTTTCGAGCACTTAAGTAAATGCTTAGGAATCAGGTATTTATTATAGAATTCTTTACCGCAGCTTGGACAGCTTTCTCTAGTTGTCTTTTGATGGACTTGTTTCATGTGAAATTTGACTGCGTATTTGTTTTTGAACTTCTTTGGGCATTGTGGGCACTTAGAATACTTATACTTTGTTTCATGGACTTTACCGTAATGCTGCATATAGCCTTTGCTTGAATCAAAGAAAAGGCAGCATTCTTCACAAGTTAGGCAGTCTTGGAAGTTTGAATGTATGTACTGTTCCCATTGATCATCATCTAAATGGGTTTTAAGGTCCAATTCTTTCATAAACATAACCCCACAGTGTGGACATGTGGGATAGTTCTTTTTTCTCGGGAAAATGACTATAGAAAGTGTCTTAACAGGTGGCAATGGCTGAGCTTCGTCACGTATGGTGCTTAGTGGGTTCATTTTTTTATATTATGTAAATTAATGATACACCATCAAATCAATTTAAATATTAAAAATGCATTTTGTATATGCTAATATAAAGTATTTAAGAACTTATCAGCTTTAGAAAAAGAACACCCTCAAGGTCTTAAGCTAAGATGGTCTATTTCTATTTTTAGAAATTTTTTTTTGTTTTTTAAGGCTGAAATTGCAAATTCCTTATTGCTAAGCCTGAAGAAGCATTTATTTGAGTCTTGTGAGCAATAAATCAGCTATAGGAAGGCTTATTATACTTTTCAATACACTAATTAGTGAATATCCTAATATATAATTATTTATATATAGATATTAGATTCAGATACCCATTCTAGAAAATTAATCTAATTGTTAGTCTGATAGGATGGAAATATATTGGAAATAAATATATAGTAAATATAATTCCTTATCGATATGCATCTGCATTTCTTATCCTGGCTTCAAAATATATTAAAAAATGTATAAGTTCAGATTTTTTCCAACCCAAAATTTCAATAATCGAGATTTTTTTTATAAATTTGACAGGAAATCAATACAAAATATTTAAATAGGCTTAGAAATCGCATCCCTTCCCTCGTGCTTATCAAAAAAAGCCCCAGCCATTTTCTTATCAGCTTGATTATTTGTAATAGCCTAATAAGAAAAATGAATAGCTGTGCATTTAATTAAACCTCAAAAACAAAAAATTACAAGTATCAAGCATTTCACTTGATTCTAATTATTTTCTAAAGATAGATATAATTCAAATATTTTTTATGTGTTATTAGTATTGTAATATGCTATTTTATATGAATTTGTGTAATTTTGATAGACTCTAGAATAAAAGTTGAATTGCATTACAAATTATTGTTTGCTGTAGATTCAAATGCAAAATGATTACTTGAATTAAAGATAGTAATCAGCAAAAAATCTATAAAGATGAATAGGTTTTGAAATACAATTTTAAAAAAATATGATAAAGGCAGCTTGGTTTGACTTTTAAATGGGCACTTTGATTTAAATTCGTTTGCATGCTTGATTTTATATAAAAAGTATAAATCAAGGGAAAACTATAACATTATAATTTGGATTATTTTTTCGATATACTTAAACTCAATATTTTTTTGTTGTAAAGAAAATGATGATACAAATATTAAGCAATAAAAGAAACTACTTACTTTTTTGTATTTAAAAACTCATATACTTTAATTTATATATAAATATATTATGATACAGACTATTCATATCGAAATTAGGTATACATTAAATATTTTATGATGTAGATTATTCATACCAAAATTTGATATACACTAAATATATACAGTGATTAAAGTAGGTTTCATAATAAAAGTCTAAAAAGTTTTCATTGATTTTTAATTCTTGACCTTAAAACAATATAATATATATATAAACTTAAGGTTGATTAAATGAAGGTAATTTTTAAACTAATTGCTAACTTAATATTTTAAACACTGTATAATATAACTACATAAAATTTTTAAACTTTTTTTATCTATTTTTAGTTGAAAGTATATTATTTAGTTAGTAAAATCTTTTCATTGTTGGTAAAATATGTAGAGATACTAGGTTATCGATTCCTACATAAAAATGCTTGACATTTTTTGCTAGGAATAGCTTTTTTAATCTATAAATGCTTTGTGATTATGAAAATTTCGAGTATCAAGATAATCAAGATGAAATAGAATCTTATAATGAAGATAAATATTTCAGTCAAGATAAAACTCTTTTAACCTTAGGTGAAATCATGCCGTATGTTGAAAAAAGTACAGTGACAGGCAAAAGAAATAGGTCTAGGTCTAGAGCTGAACTTAAAACATTTGATCTATTTAAAGATAAGAATAATCGCCAGCCTAAAAAAGAATACGTTCGTTGTGGAATTGTTAGAGCTTTTAAGCGTGGCATGCGAGAAGCATTAGAAGGAAAAACTCCTAAAAGTAAACTTCATCAAGTAATCAAGCAAAACCCTAAATCAGTAGCCGCTTGGGAAGTTTTTAAGCAAGAATGTATCGATAACAGACATACAGTCTTTGAAATCTCGAAAACCGAAGAAGGGCCAAACACAGATGGAAAATCAAAAAGGACTAAAAGCTCAGAATCTAATAGTTACAATGATACATTTTGCAAAAATTTCTTTGAATCCCCATTGGTTTTAAATCTTTATCAGCTTTATTGTAAGGTAGTTTTCTCAGTTAAAACCTGCAAGGACCTCAGGAGTAAATTTGCCATAATTCCTAAAAAGCACGATGATAAAAACTGCACAAATTGTGAACGCCCATGGACCTTATTCAGACGCTATGTTACTTTGTCGATGCTTGAAGATATTGGAGTACAAGTCATGGACTGCGAGCCATTAGAATAGTAAATAAAGCTCAGCATCTCGATTTATTATATAATATCTATACCTATATCTATAGATGTAAAATAAATATATGAAATTTTTTTAAGGAATAGTTGTTGTGTGTTGAAGGCTTATTCAGACAAACTATTAAGAATATTTTTTTGATTCAAATCTTATGATTTGAGAAAACTTAAGCAGAAGGGATTGCGTTGTATTGAATTAAAATAGTTAGGGATAATTTATGTAAAAGTTGATTGTGATTAATTTTATATGAGGGTATAATATTTTTAGATATATTTTCGCTTGGATATATGAAAATTTTAGTTATTTTATCTATTGCGAAATATATACACTCACTTGTATATCTTAGAAAGTTGATTTTTGGATTTGAAGTTTTCAGTCTTAAATTTTTACTTTCATAGTGGAATAGAAATATTAATTCCCTTTACTCAGTTTAGCATACCTTTATATTCATATTAGAAATCTAATACTAATACTTAGAGATTATGATTAAAATTGAAATATACAAGAAATATAATATCATTTTATATATTTTTTCTATTTGATATGTCTATAAGTTATCAATTTCCTTTAAATTCAATAAACCTTTAATATAATGTCTATAAGATTTATGACTATTAAAATATAAGAACCCAAATTATTGATGTAAAACTTACGTCAAACTTTATCGAGTATTTTCTATTACCAATTTCAGAACATTTATATTATAGTTCTATTTTAAGCTTTATAGCCTAATCATGTTATTCTAATAATTTCTTAATATATTTTCATTATAACTTTTTCATTGATTTTTACTCTAAGTTATCTGCATCTTAATACAATCTAGTGTTAAGTTTTAGTATTATTTACAATTCACAGTGAATCTTTATTAGGTTTTTCATAAGGTTCAATGTTAATCTATTTGAATGCTCTAAAATGAAAATGACTTTGAATCCTATTATTTCATTCTTTTTGGGGTAATAATTAACAATAATGACTGCTTTGCCTACTATTCGGACTCAAAGATATACTAAACCCAAAGTCTTGTCATTAAAATTAGATAATCTTCTACATGAATGCGACTTACTATCTGAGTCATTTAATATACAAGGAAATATTAGCAAGGACTTTGGAGCCTTTAATAAAGATNACAAGGAAATATTAGCAAGGACTTTGGAGCCTTTAATAAAGATCTTGAACAATTGAAACAATTAAATGAGACTTATACAGAAAGAATAAGACCTTCTAAGAAGATTGATATGTATGTAAGAAATAAATTCAAGTCTAATGAAATACCTGTTAGAGAAATAATGACAACATCTAAACGTGGTACTCATTTATCGTTTGTGGGTTACAAAGACAACGAGCTATCAAAAACTCTTTCCAAACAAAAGCGAAAATTTGGTGAATTCTGGAAAGAAGTAGCTCTAAGTTTAGACTCCCAAATCACTGAAAGGTTACCAGACCTAGAATCCGCTACTTCAAATAAAGATATTGATAAAATCATAAACAAAGATAAAATTGTCAGAAACCATAGACTAGATAATATGATAAGAACTATGGTCAGTAAAAAATTAGGTCTGCAATATACAGTTAATCCAATACAATCTCGTAAAAAATTAAAAAAGCGTAAACCTGAATTAAATACTATACGAAGAAATAGTATTGATATAGATAAGATTATGTATAAAGCAAGAAAAAGTTTAGGATCTGAAGAAGCTTCGGAAGAAAATGAGTATCTTAAATCTGAATATACTAATCTTCTTAATAATCCTACACATAGGCTGAAACTTGAAAAAATACTTATTTCACAACATCAGAAAGATAGGAAAAAGCAGACAATGATACCTTTGGTGTGATTTTTTTTTATTTTCAAATAGATGATAAAGAGGAATATTGGTAAAATTGAATATAAGAAGTTTTTATAGATTTTGTTGAATAATATGTTTATATTGACCTTTGATGGGATAGACACAAATTCGTTTTACTATAAATAAACTATTAGCATTTTATAATGAACTTTTATAATAACTACTTATAATCATTTACAGCGAAAATTACCTTAGAATCTAATATGTTTCTATATCAAATTCTAAACCCAAATAACTTAATATTCCTACAAAGCATAAATCAAATCCTCTTCTTCCATCATCATTTCTCCACTTTCAAAAACCCAAATAATATATTTTTACAACAAAATCTCCATCTCTAAGCCTTATATCAAAACCCCAGCATCCAAATTTCCCCTAGAAAAAATCATCCTAATAATATCCTAAAAATCATAAAAAATTCTATACCAAAACCCTTTTAAAACCAAACATCAATCTAAAAAAATCTTATCTAAAACCTAAAAAGCTCTTTTATCCCCATTCACAACCTTTAAACTTTATAAAGAAAAATATTAAATCTAACCCACCTTATCTATTTTTATGAAGAACTAGTAACTATTTACTTTTTCTTTCCAAGTCCAACAGTTTTCTTAGATGTTCCTCTGACCTTCTTTCTCTTGTTCTTCAATTCCTTCTTCTGCTTCCTTGAACCTGTTCTTGCTGCCTCAAGACCCATTCGTCGTAATCTGAACTTGGGCTCGTATTTCTTCACGAAATCCTTGCTATCGTAAATAAGAGCAAACCCAGTTGAACGAGAACCACCAAAAATAGTCCTAAGTCCATATACAACAACATTTTCAGGTTTAGCTTTGTAAGTTTTTGCTAGTCTCTCACGTAGTTTTTCACTAGAGACCCCCCCAAGATTAGGGTGAATCACATCAATTACCATTTGAAGCCTGTGAAGGAGCTTGTTGGTCATCACTTTTCTTGTCCTTAGTGTGTATCCACCGTCCATCTTTATTATTCCTAAGCAGGCTTTTGAATTAAATGGGGTTTGAAGAGATTTTTTTAGAGGATTGAAGGTCGCTAGAATTGGGCTTTGAGGCTTTGTTTAAAAATCTTGTGTTAGATTTTTGGTGAAGTTGGGATTTTATGGGTTTTTATTCGGGATTTAGAGCTTTATCAACGTAATTATGAAGTTAGGGAAGATTGGTAATGGTTTCAAGGAGTTTAGATTGGATATGTGAAAGAAAAATTGCTTTGGTTAATTTGATTTCGTTTTAAAGATTTTCTTTGAAGAGCTTGTGAGAATATTATGCTAGATTAGGTATTTTCTCAGAAAATAACTAAGATTTGATAATGAGGCGGTATAAGGTTAAATCTTACCTAATAATACTTAAATTTGTATAAGGATTTCCCTATATTCATAATCAGAAGTTATCCCTGCAACTTGGAATTAGGTTCTGATGTTTTTTTAAACTCTTCTTTGAATTCAATATAGTTGTTTAGGATGTCTCTAATGTCTTCTTCTAATCAAAACTTGTTGTATGCAAGTATTTTATGGGTTGTTTTATTTTTTGTTGTTGCTATTCTACCAAACTTTACTTTTTCTATAAAAGCTACGACTGATGGAGTGGTTATCATGCCATCTGAGTTTTCAATAACTTTTGGTATGCCTCCTTTAAGGACTATCTAAATCTATTCCGATTGCTTTGGAAAAATTTTGAAACAAAAATTAGGTATTTAGATTGAGAAAAAATCGATATTTGATTATTAGATAGCACACTTCTGCTCATATGTGAAGCTCAACTTAAGATTTTGCTAAATGTCTGGTCTAAAATAAGTTGCCTGCTTTGATAATGGAATATCAAGTATAACTATTTAATAACAAATGCTTTAGGTAAGAAAAATTGTTGGTATTTTTATTTTTGAGTTGTTCATTCTCTATTTTTATTCTTCATACAATGTTAGGAGTTCTAAAGGAACCCATAGATATATAAATTTAAAAATATCAAACTTAAATAAGCGAATCTGTATAGATAATATTAATATATTATATCTAATCTTTTCATTTGGTTTAAGACAGCAAATCTTTGCCATATATAAAATCTCAATTTACATATATATATATATATGCATATTTTTCAGAATATAAGCTTCTGATAGAATATAAACTTAAAAATAAATATGCACAATATACTTACAAAAATTAATCAAAAATGATATAAGCATCAATTTAAAAATAACAATGGATATGGATCTTCAGCAAAAGCTTTTAAATTCAGCTTCTTCTCAAACTCGAGTCATTTCTCGAGATACAACGCGGAGCTTAGAAACGAAAGACGTTGAGTCAAGAGCTTTAAAAAGAACTTTAGAATTAATTGAGGATAAGAAAAACTTAAATCTTTCTTCAATTTTTCAAAGAGAAAAGATATTCAAATTTCACACCAAGCAAGTAAATGCAATTGCAGTAAGCCATGATTCAAAGCTTCTAGCATCAGCAGGCAAAGACCTTGAAATAAAAATTTGGGATTTAGAAGCAAATGAAGAAAGAATATCTTTAAAGTACCATACACAGGAAGTTAATTGGCTAGCATTCAGTAAAGATGATGTTTATCTTGTTAGTATTTCAAATGATTCTATGCTTTATGTATATGAAGTTGCTAGTAGACAAAAAGTAAAGGCTATTCGAATCTCCTATCATGGATACTGTGTATGCTTTTCTCCTAGCGGCAATTCTATTGGTGTTACTTCTGGTAATGGTAAAATATATAACTTTCCCCAATTCACTGAAGAAATACAGCTTTTAGGGCATGGGAGCCACATTTACTGCATAAGCTTTAACCATGGTGGAACCCTTGCATGCACCGGTGGTCACGATGGAACTATGAAAATATGGAATGCCCATAATGGAAAATGCGTATTTAATTTCACTGGACACTCTGATTTTGTTTATTCTGTTAGTTTTAGCCCTGATGGACAATATGTAGCATCTGCTTCAGGAGATACAACAGTAAAACTAATCAATGTTGAAAAAAAAATTGAAGAGTTTTCTTTCAAAGCTCATTCTTCTTGGTTCGTGCTCAGCTTTAGTCCGAATGGAAAATTTTTAGCCACAGGCTCTTATGATAAATCTGCAAAACTGTGGAGTTTGGAAACAAAATGTGAAATTTTAAGATTGAATAAAGGAGAAAATAGCACACTCGCGTTAACTTTTTATGGAAATGGGAATTATTTAGCAACAGCTTGTGGTGAAGGAAAAGTTCGCTTATATGATCTCCATAATACTACTGATGACTCCTTTACAGAATATGAGGATTGCTATGTAAGCTCAGTATCAACAAGCAATAATGGAAAATACTACGCCATATCAAAAGATTATAAAATTAATGTGCTCGAGATTGAAACAAATAAATGCATAGGATCAATAGATATTAAATTAGCAAAGTGTGTGAAGTTCAGTATAGACGATAATATGTTGGCTTGCTCTAATTTCAAATGCATAAAAATATACAAAACCACAGACTTTACTGAAATAGCTAGTCTTCAAGAGCATGAAAACGACGTATATGCCCTTGACTTTAGTCCTGATGGTAATTTTCTTGCAAGTGGTTCATGTGATGGAGTTATAATTATATGGAATATAAAATCATTTAATCTAGAACATACTTTTCCAGGACATAAAGATTTTGTTGATTCAGTTCGATTTAGTCCTGACTCTAAAAGACTTGCTTCCTCAGGCTATGATAATATTATAAAAATTTGGAATATTTTAAGTAAAGAAGAAGAAATTATGTTTATTGGGCATAAATCATGGGTAACTAGCATTTGTTTTAGTTCAAATGGAAAATTCCTAGCAAGCTCTTCTAAAGACTGCACTGTAAAAATCTGGAATCTTGAAGGACAAATTGAGGAAAAATCTTTTTCATTGAGTTCTCCTATAAACTCAATGTCATTAAGTGCAGATAATAATATTTTAGTTTGCGGATGTGGGATTAGTATATGGACTATTGTGCCAATAATTGAAATGTTTACTTCAATAGGAAATAAAAAACAGTTTAATCAAAATTGTATTGGCAGTAATAAAAAAAATTCTCTGGCTATCTTAAATCTTAAAGAAAACAGACTTGAAAAAGTTTTTAAGGATTTAAATTCCCCAATTATCTCGGTAGAGTTTACAAGTAATAATAAGTTGATATACTTTGATGAAGAAAAAGTTCATTATCTTCAAATGCCAACGCAAGCAAATTGGTATGCTGGATTCTTAGATAAAATTACATATTGTGCATCAGATACTACTAATGAATTAATACAGCCAGAATCATTAATATCTCAATCAAACTACTCTTTTATAGATTATTATAGTTGCCTTTATTTACTTTCCGAAAAAAAATATGAAAATATTTCTGCTGAGCAAATGAATTTTTTTATATCCAATTGTGGATTCACACCACTTCACATTCTTGCATTTAAAGGTGAGGCAATAGCTATAGAAAATATTCTAAAAGGCAGTGAATTTGTCCATCTTTACTCTGATCGATTTGGCCATTCACCTATTTACTATTCGATTATCAAAAAACACCAAAAAGTTACTGATATTTTCTTAGAATATCTTATCGAACTTACTTTAAATCCTGATAAAAAAGTATACCTTCCAAGCTTTACAGGAATTGCCAATGATATTCCATGGATATTGAAAAATTCTTCAAAAAATGTCGACATGTTTTTCAAAGTCTGCATGAATTCAAAAGATTCGATTATAATTTTTGGAGTACCATCAAGTGATTTACCTATGGTTAAAATTGCCCCTGATTTGAGTCCAATGAAAAATAATTTTTTAACAATGGAAAATGGTGAAGAATTTCCGTTGATTCTAAAATTTTCAAGGTTTCCTATACCATCGGTTTGTGGCTCTGAAAAAAGTATTGAGTTATTAAAGGCTATTTTAGAATCAGCAAATAAAGAAATTTTTAAATCAGAATTCATTCAATCATTAGTTTCAAATAGATGGGATGAAGTAAAATTATGGATTTATTCTTACACTTTTTTAATGTGGATAAATTTAGTGCTGTTGATTACATTATTAGCTGATTTCTCATGGGTATACCTTATACCATTTATTGTAGTAAATACACTTTTGTTCATGTGGGAATTCTTCCAATTTATTGATTCTGGCTTGGAGTACATTCAAGACATATGGAATTTAGTTGACATGCTCAGATTAATTTTCACAGGCTCTTGGATTATCATAAAATTCACAGAATCCAATCAAACAGTTCTTTATTATGTTTCATGGTTTGCAGTATTACTAAATGTTGTAAGAGGAGTTACAGGCTTTAGAGCTTTTGGGGCAACAAGATATTACATCAGACTTATTCTTCAATCTCTTGTAAGTATGAAATCTTTTCTTTATATATTTATTTATTCAACATTAAGCTTCGGATTACTAAATATCGCCGCAACAAGTGGAACTATTTCAGCGGATTCTTTATGGATGGACTCTTTTGGACTAGCTTTTGGTGAAACTGATGCAATGAAATCCGAACATGTCGATCTTCAATATATATCTTTTCTAATCGCAATGGTTGTTAATGTTATTCTAATGCTGAATATGATTATATCAATTCTTGGAGATTCATTTGATGAGTTTCAATTGATGGCTGAGATTTATAATTACAGGGAAATGATTGAAGTTTTATTAGAAATTGAACAATTAAAATCACTTATTTTAAAACCTAATGAGTCATTGTATTTGCATACATGCATGCATGCTTATTTGTCAGATGAAGATTCATGGCAAGGAAAAGTTATGGAAACAAAAGTATACTTGCAGGATGTTGAAAGAAAAATCTCTGAAGGGATTAAATCGATTGATGAATCTATTAAAACTACTCAATTAGGAATGGCATCATTAGAAAACAATATTGGAAAATCTGTCCAAGATTCAAATCAAAAGCTATCGAGTAGAGTAGAAAATCTTGAGAATCAGATGAATGAAATAAAAGAGAGTTTAGCTGTTATTTCTGAAAGATTAGAGATTCTAGTTAATAAGGGATAGTTTATTAGGAATTATTTTTAAGTTTTCTTTATTGTTGTATATAATAAGCTTTATTTTATTTATCAGTATTTCACCGTTACAGAAATGTTTATATATATTCTCTAAAGTGTTTAATGATTTTAATGAACTGATTATAAGTGTACTTAGAGATAGAACTGAAGAAAATATGATTTATATACCATAAAGCAACACAAATAGTTAAAAAGCTGAATATTTCAAAAACAAATTGAAGCTCTGTATAGAAAACTACTGAAATCACTAGAAAACTACTGAAATAACTAGCAAAATACTGAAATCACTAGGAAAATAGTAGCTAATCCAAAGGATGCATCATAATTTTTTTAGGAATAATTTAAAAAATGTCTATGTTAACGGCAAAAAGCCATGCTGGAGATAATCTTTGGGACTCAATTCCTAATGACAAAGAGTCTTTAGAAAATCAACTTGATCGCTTAAACAAACTTATACAAAATATCACATCAAGACAGTTCTCACCTGATTTGCCAATAATATGCAGGTCTCCATCACAGGATTCTTTCACTGAATACTCAAGTAAATCTTTATATGAAACAGGAGAAAGTTATATTGAAACACTAAGTGAAATAGAAGCAGTCTGTGAAGCTGAGAGATTTATGATGAAAAATGAAGACTTTCGTAGCCATGAAGATAGAAAAAATTGTTCAATTCAAACTCAGTCTGATAATATGATTGCTATTTTTGATGTAACACTAGATGATTTAGGAAAACTTATCAATGATATAAATAATATAAGAACTTCAAGTGAAAAATCTTCAATTGACAATATTGTGAATATATCTGGTAAGCAGGTTGTTTTTAGAATCAGAGACAGGGGAAAATTTTTTATCAGCAAAGATATATTAAGTTACAACTTTACTGAAAGTAAAATCAACCAAATTGTCCCTAAAAACATTGAAAATAATAGAGAGGATTTCAAGTCTGAAATAGAAGAAAAAATGATGCAAAGTTTTAATGAAAGTTTCCCTTTTACTTTATACCAAGACCCATCATTTCAAAAAGCCCCTAAACCTTTATGGACAAAATCTTATACAAACAGCATAGATTTTTCATATACTGAAATCTCTTTAGCAAAAAATCGTAAAACTGAATATTTAAAAATTATAGAAAAACTTCAGTGGCAATGCAACGAAATCATAATGGTCAAAGAAAACTATCAGAAAAAGTTCAAAAAATTACATGAACACGAAAAAAGAATTAGGGAAAAAAACAATGAAATCTTGCAAGAAGAATCCAGAATGAAAAGTCAAAAAATAATCATAGCTAAAGACCTAGAAATAATTCAACAGCAGAAAAAACTCCTTGAGCAATACAAAGAAGATAATAGAAAAAAACTGGAAATTATAAAAAACACCCTAGCTGAAGTGCGGAAAAATGCTAATTTTATAATAAAACCCATCTCAACACCCAAAACACAGACTGAAAAGAAAAAAAGTGAAGAAAGCATAGTTTTAAAGCCAAGAAGGTACGAGCACAAATTCGAATCTGAACAAGAACTCCAATCATTATCCCAAGAAATCAAAGAATTAGAAAACTTACTTTCAACAGTCCCAGAAAATGCTGAGCATATCAAAACCAGATTGGACCGTCTAAAAACAAAAGAGTCAAATATAAAATCCAAACGTGTTATAACAGCATCATTAGAAAGATCTAATTCAATGAGTTCCAAACTAAGCATTTTAGATAAAGAACGTAACAAAACTCCTCTTAAACCAAGTCAAAGCAAGCCAGTATTTGACACAAAACCTCTCAAATCTTCAAATAATATAAACACCCAAAATTTCCCTTCAGAAAAAAAACAATCATTCATTTCCCCGAAAAAAATACTAACAAAAACTAATGAAAACCCTGATGATTTTCAAAAATACCTTAAACTTAGAGAATGCCGGCTTATAGAAAAAGAAGAAGAATTAAGTAAAAGAGAAAACATACTCTATAACAATCTAAGTAAAAATATAGAAAATATCGGCTTAGTAGGCATTGTGCAAAATGAACAACGTAATCTGAAAATACTAAGAAACGACTTGGAAAAACGTCAGAAAATCCTTGAAAAAGAAGTCCTTACGCACTCACGTAAAAGATCAGAACTCAAAGCTAAAGAACGTGATGTTTTAAATGCTATTGAAAGTTTTGATGCATTTACATATCAGAAAAAACATCTTGAAAACCGTTTGCAGTTGCTTATATCAGTATTTGAAGATTTATCATAATCTAATTATTTGATTATATATTCTATATGTTGAAAATTTATATAGTTTTATCAGTAAAATCAAAAATCTCTAACAACTCTTTTACTCTTGCCAAACTTGGTCTTTTAAACTTGTTGGCGTTTAATGTTTCTTCAAAGAACTTTGAATTTCTAGGATTAGTCTGTAGATATTTTTTCAACCATAATTCATCGTTTTTATTAGAATTATAAGTTGAATCAAGAATTATTGTTTGATTTGAGAATTTTAGTTTCAATAATTCTAATACATATTTGCCAAAACTATATATTAAGGATGATTTGTGATAACGGCCATTTGCCACTTCTGGGGCTTTGAAATTTTCTTTGATTTGCTGGTTTGTGAGGATGAGCCATTTTATCTTGTTTCCTAGGAAACCTATGCATCTATCGTCAAAAGCGCAGATTTCTGTGTTTTTGTTTTGGATTTCAGAAATCATGTGTAAAATTTTGTATAAGTTTGAGAGGAGGGTTTCTGGAGTGCATAAGAAAAGATTGTAAATTGCAGGTTGGGGGAAACACTCAGTTGCAATAATCATAATTTTGTTACTAACCCTCGTAAGCCCATGATACTTCACCATAAACTCATGGTTATTATCTTGAAAAAGCATATACCTTATATTCGCTGTATGCTGATCTTCCTCAATAAACTTCGCATTCTCATATAGCCCACAAGCCACATCGAAATTTTGCACTGAAAACAAATTAGTAACTTTTTCATTCTGAATTTCCGAAATTATTTCTCCTAAATTCTCTAAAAACTCCCTCATATACCTCTTTTTGTTCTCATTTTCTCTTATCTCCAGAATCTCATGTAATAAAACAGGGTATGTAAAAGTAGGTTTTTCGCTAATCCAAACAAAGTGTTTTATTGGAAAAACATTTTTTATAAAATAAAGGCTTTTTTTTGCCAGTTCTTCAGCTAGTTCGATAATAGAACTTAAAGCTTCTTTAGCTAATTCAGTGCATATTTGAAGGAAGTTTTCTCCACCTGATGGAAAAGTGTAGGTAACTTGATTGCTTGGTTTGAATTGGATAGATTTGTGGGAAAATCTACTGACAAAAAACATGTCACGAGATTCGTTAAGGTATTGAATTATAAGTTTTTCTGAAGAAATCTGAGATTCGGTGAGGGTTTTGAAGATTTGGCAAGTGAGTTTGGGTTTAGGGAATTTTATATGTTTTCCATTGGAGAGGATTGCTTCGATAGGGATACCTGTTAGAAGTATTTTGTGGATATTACCAAGATGCAAGCTATAGATGAGTAATGATTTTTGGATGAAGAACAAGGTATATTGATTGCATTCACCAGGATAAACAGCATAGTAGTTAGTAGAATAGCAAACCTGTCCTTTATTCGCATCACAAGAAAAAGTTCCAGCTTGTAGCAAACTATTCACACTAAAAAAATACCTTTTCAAATTTCTCAATCCCTCCAACTTAAAATTTTCCCTATCTCTAGCTTCAGGTTCCATATAAATCTTCATCCCCACAACTCCGTTTTTCACAGTTATTACAACTTGGTATTTCCTAAAATTCTGAAGACTTACATTGATATCCAAAAACTGTATTACATTATCAGAAACATGACAATTTTTATTATTTTGTTTCAGTTCTTTATATATACTCATAAATATGTTCCTGTCTAATCCTTCAAATTTCATCAAATAATTACCTAATTTCCTTTCTATTTCTCTAATTTCATATCCTTCATATAATTTTGCCTTATTACAAATAGTATTTTCTGTAATCACTGATAAACCAGGAGAATTTTCTATAGCTGCAGGTAATAATGCATGCTTAACCCATTGAGCTTCTTTAGGTATTTGACAAGTTATAAATGCTTCTTGATGATAAAAGTCGATATTCATGAAATGTTTTGAAATAATAAAATCATTTCTTGACCAAAAATTATTTTCTAATATAGTTTGTGTGGAGTCCAAGGATTGCTTAGCAACTTTGAAGAAGTTTTCATATTGGCTTTCGGACTTATTGTAACACAAAAATCTAACTTCGACTTTATTTTTTCTTTTGAGGATTTTGAATGCTGGGATTTCTAATGGAAAAGTGTCATGATTGCTGAAAATTGTTAGTTGGGAAAATGATCTGTTCTCGCTTATTGGATGTGTTGAAATTATTGAGTTTCCATCTGTTTTGAATTGATTGCGGAATAACTTGCTACTCATTAGAAGTGAATATTATATAGGAAAAATACCTTGTAATTTTGTCAGCAAATTTCTGAGGTTAGAAATTTAATATTTTATGATTAAAAAGACTAGTGTAGGATTTTTTATAAGATATTTAGAGGATGAAATAAGAGTTTTTAGAGGCATTTAGGCTAATTTTATGATGAAGAAAATTTAAATTCGGAGAATTATTGGGAGATATTTGAAATAGTATATTGAAAGAATAATAATAGAAGATTAGATTTTGTAAGTGGGTAAAGATGAGCTTTTTGGATAGGAAAAAGTTGGGTTTTTAGGTGAAAGGGTATAAAGGGTGAAGTTTTATTTTAAATTTTGTTTTGAAGATTTGTTATAGGATTTAGGTTTACTGATACTTTATGAATTTCGAGAGTGATTATGGTAATATATAACTTCTATAGCAAATTATGTTTTTTATACCTGCTTAATTTTTTGCTAAAGAAAAAAGGATTAATCCCATTTGCTGCATCATATATTTTAGGTCTGATTTTATTATATGGAAAATGCTTGCGGTAAAAATATAGAATTAATTCGGCGATAGAAGTGATATTGCATTTTAGATAAATAGGAAAGTTTTTTTTTGTATAAATATTTGTTTTTTTTAAGCAGTATCGAGTTTTTTATCTATAATTTTTATGCATATATCATTTTTGCTGTGAGAATTCGTTATGAATTCCTTTTGGTTTAGATTTATGTTTTAATAAAATTAATGTTTTGTTAGATTTCAGAAATTCTGATTGGGGATATTTAAAATCTTATTTCAAGAAATTATAGGAAATCACACTATATTTTAGGAATATTAAATCAGCTGAGATAATCAAGAATGAATTACTGAATAATAAATAAAGAGATGATTACAAAAATATAGTAAATATTTTAGGATATATTAAAAATTGTTTTAGTTAAACTTAAGGCAAACTATCATCTATTATTTTACACACAAAATTTATAGGAAAAATGAACACGTTGCCATTTTTTCTAAAAACCAATTCTTTTTATGTCACGATTAAATCACATAAGTATTATTTACAAATAAAACCTATTTAAGAGATATATTTTACTCTCAACTTAATCTTTTAAATTTTCTATTGTATATTCTCTACTAAAAGCAAGATAAGCGAAATATATTTTAAAAATTATTATATTACCGCTATATGATTAGTATTTTTTATATATATCATTCACTTATAAGTAATTAGAAGTTAATTTATAAATTTTATAAGGTTTCCAAAAAAACTATAATTTTACTTAATTTCATTATCATATAAGTTTAGAAATATAATCATCTAATTATAAGAGAAATTTAATTCCTAAGAATCTAGCTAATTCAATGGAGGATTAGAATTTTCTTCAGTATCGATTCTTCTAGTATCTTCTGAATTTGGTATATTTTCTAATCTACCCGCAATATATGTAGATATATTCATCTGACGCTTCCCCTCTTCCTCAGCCTGGCCACTGTAAATACAAAACAAACAATATTCACCTTTATTTTTGAAAAACAGATTACAACTTTTGCAAGTAATATATTTAATAATATTTGCATCATACTGATAGCTAATCATCTTACATTCTCTACAATAAAAAGCAAATTCAGAGCTATGATTGCAATATTTTTCTAATCTTTTTACAGGTATTTCATAATCTTTATACAATTTAACTTCTTTTACTTCATTTATTTTCTCTGGACTTTTTTGTTTATTTTTACGTGATATCCTTATGTATGCATTGCAAATTTTACATAAATATTTATCATTTTTTTCCAAAAAATTACTGCAACACTTCATGCAATAAGAAAACTCGCAATTCGGACATTTTGACTCTGAACCATCAAGATTTATTGAACATTCTGCACAATATAATTTCCAATAAGGATACTTTATTTTGCATTCTTCAATAATAATTTTCTTTTCTTCTTCATATAACAAATCAGTGCATTGACAATTTTTCTGTAAATAAGACAAAACAAAGTTTGATAAGTTTGTATTTTGATTAAAAACAATATCTGGGAAAGGGTGCCCACATGATAATTTTCTTGTTACTCCAGGATTAAAATTGGTATAAATATCTTTTATGAAAGCTTCATCGTATCTTACAGGGTAAAGGAGGAAAAGTTTTGAGTTTTCAAGCTTTAAGTAAATTGTTATTTCAGACTTATTGGATATAAAATGTTTGAGAACTGAATTTTGGAATACCATTATGTCAAATGAAGAAACATGAGAAATTGCTTTAAGGAATTCAAACAAACTATACTTCCCCTCTGTTGTTTTTATTGTTGATATTAGTTCAACTAGAATTTTTTCTGGCTTGTCTTGAAAAGCAGCACATAAAAAATCTTTATTGATTATTGAAAAGTTTACATCATTAAACATTCCGATGATTTTAGAAGTTAAACTGTGTTTATACATGTTCACTTTGGATGAATCGATTATATTTTTTTCATTAGCAGATAGTTTTGGAATGAAATCTAATCTAAAAAGCAATGAATAATGCAATGCTCCTAGGAAAATATATTTGATAATCTCATCTTTTTGAAATGGTAGCCTGCAGAAAAAAAAAGGTAGGTCATTGTCATCAGAATAGACTTGCATACCTTTCTCTTTTAATAAGTTGATAATTTTAGATCTTGTTTTGGTATTTTTTTCCATATTATAGAATATGCATATAGTAATTTTTATATTTAATTTCTTTATGTATAAGATTTACATAATATTTATATAGAAAGCATCTCAGCATGAGAAAGAAAATAATAATTCTCAAAAATTTCGCCTTAAATTCAGAGAACAACAAAATAAAAGCAATTTTATATTGAAAATAATAAAAATTAGTTTAATACCCTTAGTACGATATCTTAACTTAGAAACAAAGTATCAAAAACTAATTTTGATTATATAAAAAATAACTCGATACGATTTATATAATAAGTAATATGGTTGACTTATTTGAAATTACTATTAGTTTGCACACAGCTTCATTGTTCTTTTTGCTAATAATATTTATCCTCTATACAACACATAGAAAAATACTTCTTAGACATCCTTCCCAAATTTACTACTTTTCATTGATTAGCCAAATTTTTTATGAGATTCCAACTATTACAATAAAAGCTTTAAATAAAAATAAAGGAAAAAAGATAAGCCAACCAGATAAAACAACTATTTATATCACTTATGCTGCGATTTTTTTTATTATACTATCATATCATTATATATTTTTCTTAAACTTAGAAATTTATTTGAAGCTTAAAAACAACCTTTCGCAGTCTTATAAAAGAAGAGAAAATATTTATCACATTGTGACTTTTGTTTTATCAGCTGTTTTTACAGTAGTTTATATGATAACAACAGATTTTGGAAATCGATCTACAGCGAATTTGACAGATTTAGATTTACAAGGTACTAGAATTATTATATATTACTTATGCTGTATATCTTTTTTTACGTTAATCTGCATTGTTATATATTTTAAGAAGCATATAGTTTCGCGATCTAATGAAATTGTTAATTTGATAATACTAACAATTTCTCATATTACTGTATCCATAATTTTGACAACTTTAATGTTTGCTGATGAGTTTAAAATATCAGAAAATCAAAAGATTGATATTGCTACAGCTATTGATTCGTTATATGGAACATTAGGAATATTACAGTTTATCATCCTTTTTTTCAGAACTAAATTTAGGAATCGAGTATTGAAAATAATTCTCAAAGTAAAAAAGGCATTCAGAAAATCCTTTCATAGTACAGAACTTCAATCTCCATCAGTGCAATTAATACAAGATCCAAGTAATACTTTACTTATTGAACCTAGAGTTTCTTCCCTTACATTAGCTCAAGGGGTAACATTTGCTGACATATTTGAAGGACTAACAAAAAATGTAATAAAAATTTAGTCACTTATTATAATTTTCACTTCATTATCATTAATATTTATGAATGAAGTACCTTCAAATTGTGAATCAAAAAAACACAGTTTTACTAAAAGAAAAATCTCTGTATTTGCAAAAGAAATAAATCTTAAAGTTATAGAAAAAAGTAATATATAGTTAGTATCTAAAACTCAACTATCAATTGAAGAATTTTTCCCTTCTGTTTTTAGTAAATTGAGATCAGAATGTTCTTGTGAATCAATTTATAAATCCTTGATTAATCCTATTAATTATTACAAAATTATAAACTTTATTAGTGAAAAAGGTGGAAGAAGTGGATCTTTTGTATTTTCGACTTTTGATGAAAAATTTATTATAAAAACAATTTCTAAGGTTGAGGCAAAGCTGTTTCTGTATAAGCTTTTGAATAGTTATATTGAGAGAATTAAAGTCTGTCCACAAAGTAGGCTTACAAGAATTTTTGGAATTTTTAGGGTTTTTCCTCTTAAGCAATTTGTGATAATTATGGAAAATGTTCTGTATAATAAAGAAAAGTCATATATATTTGATTTAAAAGGCAGTAAGGTGGATAGAGTTGTTAAATTCTCAGATGAAACGCAAATCCCTCCTAAAGGAGTTATTTTAAAAGATATGAATTTAATACAACTTGGATACAAGTTAGTTTTTAGTAAAGAAAAGGCTGAACTACTAATGAAGATTCTTTTTGATGATTTTAATATCCTCAAAGAAGCAGGAATAATGGATTACTCTATTTTACTTGGAGTATGTGATGATTTTATAGATAATGAAATGCTAAATAGATACTCAGAAAAAACTCTTACAAAAGAAATTGTAAGTATAGGAATAATTGACTTATTTCAAGAATATAATTTATCAAAGGTTAGTGAAACAGCAGTAAAATCAGTCTTTAACAAAAAAGAAGATATCAGTTCAACAAATCCACAAGATTATTATGAAAGAATATGTAAGTTTGTTTTTAGCATTTTTACTTCATCAAATTAGAATAATTAATTCATAGTTTAATCAACTTGACTATAATACTTATATAATTTAATTCGGATATATTTATAATAACGATTGTCTCTTTCTTTAAAGGACCCATGATAAAAAAGCTAAATTATGCTATCCTGATATTTCTTAATAGATCTATTAAAATTTAATAAGATTTTATTCAACCTTATTTGTAAGCACTTCCTGTTGAAATTCTGATCAATTTAAATCTTAAGAGATATCTGTTTAGCTATAGATAATTATATTTAAGCAAGCACAAGGACTTGAAGTGCTTAAGAATAGAATAATTATTTTATAGTAAAATTTTATTGTAGGTGATTCATTAGTTTTTGCATTTAAGATGAGTAAGGATTGCCAGATATTAGATTTATTAATTAAATTATGCTTCTGAGATAAAAATAAATAATTCCCCCGAGCTTCATTCACAGAAAATATGCCATATGCTTAGTTTTATTATAATATAATAGACCGTATAAATAAATATATACTTGATGTATAAGTATGATCTCATTTTAGCTTATGTAAATATGAAGATGATCCAAACAACAAAATCATTATGACCATACCCAACAATTCCTCTATTTCTTTAAATTATCCCCTCTAAAACAAATCATATAAGATAAAACATCAATATTTTACATCCTATTTCCATCAAACACCTTAATTTTTTCATCGAATTCATTCTATCGATTTTATATCGATCCTCTCATATCACTATACAAAATTCTTAAACTAAATACATCATATTTACTAAAATCTAATAGCTACTTTATAAAAACCCTGTTTTGTCTTTTTTATAACGCATGTTAGGACAGCAGGTAAAAAGGTCTCATTGTTTCTCTCCTTTATAACTAAAAAAAGTTTCTTATTTCTAAATTTTGGGTTTACATACAAAAACTTCAGCATAGTAAGTTCTAATTTTGAGTTTTCTTTATCTAAGATTAAAGAAAACTCTATATCTATAAGCTTTGAAGTCAAATTTCTGTATGGCTTTTTTCTTGAGTAAATACACACAATAAAGGAGGGATTATTAAGAATTTTTTGTTGGAAGTCGTTTATTGGTAAAAAAGACATAACAATTTTCAAATCATTGCTGATATTATCAGTGAGAGACAAAGTTGGCTCGAGTTCTAAGGAAAATTGTGGATTTATGATTTTGGTATTATTACGGTTTCGAAATTGGTTAATTTTTGATAGAATTTTTGTTTCATTTGACTGGGAATCTTTTTCTGAGGGCTGATTGTTTAGAAGCTCAAGAGTTTTAAGAGCCATTTCATAGGTACTTTGGAGCACTCGGCTTTGTAGTATCATGAGCCTTCTGAACTTTTTGGAAAAGATTTCATCGTTTTCGCAATAGAATGAAATAGAGATATCTTGAGTTGCTTTTTCGTATTTCATAAGCAATTTGCATTCACAAGAATTTTTACTAGCTTGGCAATTAGCGTTATAGATGCACATATTTATAAAGCTCAATCAAAATAAACCAACAAAATGGAGTTAGGCATAGCTTATATATGGCTAATTAATAAAAATACTCCAAAAAGTTTATAGTAAATAAAATATATATTTCGGCACTGAAAATCATATTAATCTAATTTTATGATAATATTTAAATACCAGGTATTATCTTGGCATCTTTAATGTTTTTCTGCACAAGGTTTTTTTGTGCTATAAACTTACCTTAACTTATTAAAAGTTTTGGGTTGTAGAATCATTTTTTTTACATAAAATCTTGCCTTTTTTTAAAATTCCTTAGTGTGCTGACTAAACTTACTAAACGATGCCTCTCTATTTCACACGTAAGCTATTTGGTTGAGTTAAACCATGTTGATAAGGAATCAGTAGATTCCTATAAGCAGATCTGAGTATTATTTGATAGCCAAATCAAACTCAAAAATCGAGACGAATTGATGCTTATTTTTGTGTATTTAGTAAACAATATGTATAGATTAGACAGAGATTATATAAAAATCTTAATCTTAAATCAAAAACTAAGCCTCACTAACTTAAATAAATTAAAATCATTTTTATAAATATTATTTTCTTCGTTATAGTCACAGTGCATAAGAAATCCGCTCATTCACTAAATTGTAATTTTTTATTATAAAACTTGTTCTTAGTTTTATATCATATAATTTTTTTGGTAATAAACCCCTGCCTCTATTTCTTCTAACTATTATCAAGTATTTTTATAGGAATATATTAATAATTAATGTTTATATCATACTTTATTAAGTAATCTTGATTTTCCCTAATCTTTAGAATAATTTTCTAGTCTTTTATCTTCAGGAATTATAACATTAGATTCTTGAAGATACTTAATCGCTTGAGCACATAAAATTATAAGTAATTCGTTCAAGCTTCATTTGCAAGTTTATAAGATTAGCTTATTTTTTTAGGAATTCATTATCATCTTGGCTTTATAATCATATAGAAGCTTCTCTAGCTTTTAAAACTTTTTAACAATAAGTATGCACTAAGTCTATCATTAGAATCGTTGTGGTTGTCATATATAAAGACTAAAATTTCGGTATAAAAAATGAAATCAAGCATTTAGACAATATCGCATCTTTTTAGTTTCTTACAATGAAGTATAGTCAATAAATTGTATTTTCAATATCTTTGTATAGCCAAAAATTATCATGCTAAATTTTATCATAAGACACAAGCTTAGCTTCATAGTTTCTATATCATAACACATACTGTATTTCTAATAATTAGATTTTTTCTAAGATATAGGTTGTTATGATATTATGATAAGGATTAAGGATAATTTTTATCAGGACTAAACATAAGAAATATTTTTTGGGAAAGAAATTTCAAGGAAAGACAAAAATGCGGTATTCTTGAAAAAAAATTGTGTCAAAATAAAAATTAAGGTTATTTACTGATTCATAATTATTAAGCGACATTAACTCTTGAATATTTTCACGATGATTTATCAAAGTATCTTACACAAAACTATTCCTAGATGTAAATAGAATTTTTTTAATATAACTTATGTTTTCTTTTGAAAAAATTATAAATCCAATAACAAAATTGCAATACTAAATACTTTACTAATTTTAAACATATAATTTATTTATTGATTATCAAGCATAAGATATTAAACTATATATATAAATTGAAATTTCCTTAACTCACAAAATATCAAACTGGCAAATTTTACTTTACAAAAAAAATACTAATAGTTGTAGTAAATAAGATTGCAATCATAATTAAATATAGATTAATTTAGAAAACTATTATACTTCAAAACTATAAATACTTATCATAAATATCTATTTTAATAATTAAAAATATATGCATGTACTTAGCATATACCTAGTTTTCATTATAACAATTGTTCATATTTAAATATTTTTGATATAACTAAGCGCCACTGCTATCATAGAATTAATTATATTAATTACAATATCATCACTTAAATTGGCTTTAAGCGAATCAGTTATTTAATAAATATATCATATGCTTTTTGGCAATTATACTCCCTTTAATATTATTACATCTAATTATAATAGACTATATTATTTTTTCATTATTTGATGAAAGTTTCATTTATAAATATCATAATATTTTCCTCATATATCAGATAAAAAAAATAATTTCAATAAAATTTCAAGCACTTGTTTAAATCAATCCTTTTAATGATAAAATTTTTTTTTTACAGTTATACGTAAAATATATTGAATAATTAGGAATATTATAATTGACAGTCAATAAGGCTTATTTTTTAAATTGATAAATTTTAGTTACGAATTTTCGAACTCTTTTCTCATTGAATATTTTGATGCATGCTATGAAATTGGTTAAAAACTCAAAAAAAAGCTAAAAAATTTACTCACAAGTACGTATTTTATGCTCTTTTTCACCAAATGAATATGAAGTTTTTAAAACAAGCATTAACATTATTAAAATCATATTATAATTACTAAATATGATTCAGCCATATATTTATACCTTAACCATTAGTTTATAATGTGTAATTTCAACCCTCACTGCCATGAATTAGATGGCAGATGCAAATGCAATCAAGCCTCAGCTATAAAAAATAACACTGCATATACTTACCCAGGATACTCATTACACCCTTCAGCATTGCTCTATTTAATCAATTCAGTCGCCAATCGCAATTCCATACTTGACGAAGTATTGGCTGATGCTCGAGAGCTTTATCAAAAATTATCTTCTAACCAAGCAGCTATTTCCCCAGTCTTAAATACTCCAGCCACAGTATCTTCATTTTCAACCACAAGCAAAGAAGCTTTACTATTTCACTTATACGGTGGAAACCCTACTTTTTATTATACTCTCTCCCTTTGTAATGATATACCAATGCCAGCTTATAAAGATAGATGCTTTACTGTTTTTGCTAGAATATTAGATTCTAATAATAACTATGCATCTCTTATTACTCCAACAACATTTAAATTACAAATGTACACTCAAGAAAACCCTCCTAAGCTAATTGAAACTAATACTTCTGGAAATTTAGCTATAAGAGGGAATATAAAAGTAGAATCTACATCTATTATTATGCTCAAGAAAGTAGTAGTAAATGAAGTTACATCACATTTCAGAAATGGAAGTGTTTTCTTCGTCATTTTGCCTGAAGGAAACCAAAGTATACGACCTTTGATTATTGAGAATTTTGTTGTTAGAGCGAGAAAGCCTGATGTTGGCAAACTGGAGAAAAGGGTAAAATCTGTAGAAGACAAGGAATAATTATTTCTAGTTAGTAAGAAATTTCTAGATCATTTTATAAGTAGAAAAGAAGAACAAAAGGCTTATTAAGACATATTGTTAGAGATTTTGAAGTCTTCAATTTTTGTTTGTATGAGCATGTTCTTCACAAATTAGCAGTGTTTGTTAATAAGTAACTCAGCCTAAAAATCTGAGTTTTTTCAAATTGCATAAAATGATTTTCAAAAGTTCCTATTTTATATAAATTTAGCTTCTGATCAACTATTTATCGAAATTTTTTACTTCCTGAATGCTTAAAATAAAATTGTTCCCTCAAGTCTACATTTATAAGCTTATAATATGATAGTTCTCAGCATTCTAAACTTCTTTGGAAATTTTCTTTTGCATAAATATTATGAAAAAAAAAAACTTAATCATCACTCCACAAAAATTTAAACTAGAAATTTCAACACCCTCAAGACTTTAAACTTAAATTCAAGTAACATTTCCCTAACTTTCATTCATAAAATTAAGGTTTTCAAGATTCTGGAATATTAAATCTTATGGGCTTTATTTTTAAATTTGTCCTCAATTATTTTATAAGTTAGATACTTGCACAGCTTAAATCTTCTGTTCTGTAAGCTAAAAAGGTACTTTCTCAAATCATAAAATACCATATATATTATATACTTTCTTTTCTGGAAAAAAATTATTCTTCAGGAAATATATATTAAAGTAAAAAGAATTAAGAATAGTTTCTTGCTTGAAAACTTATAGAAATTGCTTACTTGACTAGAAAATATTTTAAATGTGGTGGAATACATAAAAGAATTTTCTAGAAATGGTACAAACTTCTAATACAATAGTGAAAGTATTTCATATTGAATAAGTAAAATTATAAATCTAGCATATAAATTGTTTAGGATGCTCTAATCTGGAAATTTACATAAGCAAGATAGCTGATTCTCAAAAATTTAGAAAATTTTTGGATTATATTTCGTATAGAAATAAAAATTTATCTAAGAGATATTATCGTGTTTAGAATGTGAAAATTATACTTGGCTGTATTAAAAAATTGAATTTATAAGTAATTGGCTAATTTTAGGCATGAGGTGCTTTCTTTTGAGTTTCTAATCTCATCAAGAAATGCAAAAATGGAAAATATCCAATTTAACAAGTTAATTTTAATGAACGATAAGGTATAAATTTATTAATAAAAGGTTTCGAACCTAGACAAGTTCTTATATGAATTAAGAAAACCTTATCATCGATTAAACCTTAGGAATAATCGATATTTAAAAATGAATAAGATTAAATTATTCAAAGCTAACTATTTTAGCTTCAGGCTAAATATACAATATATATATTAGATTTAATTAAAACTTTAGATTTTCATTTGCATTATCGCATTAGTTATAAAATAGTCTCTAAGATTTTTATTCCTAATTCCTTACTAAAGTCATTATAATATATATTTAAGCCTAAAATATTATAGATAATTTATTTACCAATTTTCTATCATAAATCCAATTATAATAAGTCACATATTGCATAAAATATTATAATAACAGCTTGATTACCTAGGGTATAATTATATATAGAAAATTCATTCTAAAAATTTTTAGTCAAAACATATCAATATTATATGGCTTAACCCTAGTAAAATGAAATTTTATATATTTCAAGATGATTATGTAGTTAATAAATAAGTAAACTCATAATAAAAATACTTTTTTTGTGGCTTTAAAGAGTATTGTTATAGATAATTTTTCAGTGAAATATTTTCTAAATTTTTGATTATTGTCAAGTAAATAATATCCCTCATAAACTATTTCACATCTATTTTTATATTGATATATTACTACTTAACTCTCTTATTTTGAAAGTTTATTTTATGATATTTAAATATTAATGCCTATATCTTATTTACCATACAAGGTTTAATTTTTTGTCTGCTGAAATTTTCTATGCTATAACTTTTTATTTAATAATTTAAAAACTTTAGTTTGCGACGTTTATTTGATTGAAGTATTTAGGGTTTCTTAAATTTAGAAAAAATATATAATCTTGCTTATATAGTGCTTATAACTGAATTAAAATACTAATGTACTTGAATATAAAAATCATGAGTACTTCTAATTAGCTTTGCTTGTATTTTATAAAAACGCTCAATTTATTTAAGAATTCATATTATAAAAGTATCTCTTGATCAGATTTTTAAGCCTAAAATTCATAAGTAAACCCTATTTTTTCCTTAAGCATCATGATTATAAACATGATACAAATTGAGAAACCAATACTAATTTTTATTAAACTAAATGCTACAGTATCTCAAACCAAAACCTTACTTTTGAATTTTAACTATAGGAAAATTAAAGTTTGTATAAAAAGATGCATTAATATTTTTATGTAAAATGTATATAATCTGATCAGATTTGCTTATAACAATACCTCATATCGAAAGAGATACTTTACTATTAATTAAAGTACATAAGATTACTATTAGAACTACATACAACTAAAGTTATGTTATAACGCTGTTGCTGAATTTATCAATGATTAATATAGCAAATACTTAGCTAAATCAAGGATTGATATCAGGTTTTCTGATTATAAATCGTTTATAGGCTGTCTTTTTAAGTAAATACATCTATAAACTCATCTTTTAGATTGCTGCCAAAATATTATTTGGGCATATATAATGTCTTAACCAATAGTTTATAATGTGTAATTTCAACCCTTTCTGTTATGAAGTAGATGGAAAATGTAAGTGTTTTCAAAATTCAGCAATGAAAGGTAATCCTATTTATCATTATCTTGGACAACCCTCAATGATGCTTTATGCAATCAACTTAGTTGCCAATAGTAATTCATTACTTGAATCAGCATTAGCTAAAGCTTATGAGCTTCAACAAAAAGTACTTTCTCGTCAATCCCAACCTATCCCAGACTCAAATCTTTCAACTACAATATTTTCATTCTCAACCACAAGTAAAGAAGCTTTACTCCTTCACTTATGCGGTGATAATCATAATTTCTCATATTTTATCTCTCTTTGTGATGATATACCAAAGCCAGCATATAAAGATAGATGCTTTACTGTATATGCTAGAATATTAGATTCAAACAATAACTATGCAACTCTCCCTACTCCAACTACATTTAAATTACAAATGTATTCTCAAGAAAACCCACCAAAGCTTATAGAAACAAATACATCTGGGAATTTATGTATTAGAGGAAATATTAAAGTAGAATCAACATCTATTATTATATTTAAGAAAGTTGCGGTTAATGAAGTTACTTCACATTTCAGAAATGGAAGTGTTTTCTTTGTAGTTTTGTCTGAAAGAATCGAAAGTATAAAACCTTGTATTATTGAAGATTTTGTTGTTAGAGCTAGAAAACCTGATGTTAGCAAACCGGAGAAAAAAAATAGATTTACAGAAGACGAAGAATAAGCATTTTTAGTTAGTAAGTAAGTCATAGATCAAGTTAATTAATTGAAAGGAAGAATTTAAGGCTTATTTAAGACTTATTGTTAGAAGTTATGAAGTGTCAATATCATTTTATCTGTGCTATACTTTTTACAAATTTATAGTTTTTGTTAATACATTTATTTGCTTTTGATAAGCTGATTTTAACAAACTGATTTAACAAACTATATACAAATTTAGGCTTAATGTCTAATTTCTTCATAAATCAAACTTTGTGCTTTGCAAATTCTTTTAATAACTTTTATGTCAGAATTTTTTTCTTTCTGAAATCTTTATTATCAGAATTATTGTTCTACATCTATATTTGAAAACTAAATCAACAGGTATTTATAATGTTTTTATTTTCTTTTAAAAAGTTTCTGTTTTGTTTTGAAGTAATTACTGTAAAAGTATTTTCCCTATCATTCTCTACAAATTTTATACTATCATTTTTAGACTTTTTGCGTTTTTTCTTACAATAAATTGATATTATTTTCTGAGTTGTGTATACAAGATTCAATGATTTTTTATCTTTTGAATTGAATCTTGAAATTTTATTATTTAACTGCACCTTTCAATTTGTCCTTTAACATTTCATTATTTCTAGATTTAGTGACTTAAATCTCTATGTCTTAAGCTAAAAAAGTAGCTTCAATCAACTCTAAAATCTTAAAAAACCATTTATATTATATCCCTACTATTTTTTTTTAAAGTATATATTCCCTATTATTATATTCAAAGCTATTGTTAAGTTTTAAAAGAAGTATATTGTTAGAATCTTATAGAAATCGCTTATCCGATAAGAAATTTATAAGTTTTTATGGTAAAAATTGAAGAATATCCTAGAAATGGTATAATCGTCAGATACAATATGAAGTATTTATATTATATTTAACAATAGTAATCAATCACATATAAAATAATACATATAATATATATAATACATATAATTCTGATTAAGATGATTGTAGGAACAGGTTAGAAGATTTTTGAAATTAAATAATTTTCTGATTAAAAAACAAATCTATTCTTGAAGTATCGAACTTGATATGCTTTTATTGTACTTGGTATGAAATCTAATTCATTTCCTTTATTATCTTAAACTATGGTTTTAATATCATGAGCATATATATATAATTACTTTAAGTTAGGTTCGAATTATCTAGTTTATTATTTTGTCATTAAGAAATTGTAATTTTTTTATAAGTATTAAATTGGAAATATAACTCAAAGCTATAAATTGAATAGAAAATAATTATGTATTTCTAAGTTAACATATTTAATTATAAATCATATTTTTACTATATATACTAACAAATTCAAATCTTTATTGTTTATTTAAGTCTAAATACAACTTTTTTATTCAGTTTTCACTAGGTACTTTTTCTTATATCGAAAATATCTTAGACTCTGAATAACTTAAATCTAAAATATAAATTCTAAGTTTTCATAGTTTTTCTAACATTTTATTACTAATGCATATGACAAACAAAATGTATGTATTCATAAATAATAGAAGTCTTTGGTCGTGTAATGTTAAGGGTTTTTTTTGAATTTCAACAGGAGATAATTTTTTTAGTTTTTGCTTCTAAAAAGGTAATAATCTAATCTTTGAGTTAAAATATCATATCAAATTTTAGATTTTAACTAAGTTCATTCAAACTCTTGCATAATTATCTAATTTAATATAAAAAACCAATGAAAATAAAAGTTTATAATTATATCTAAATATCTAAATCTTGTTTTCCTATAAGATGATAACATTTTGCATATAATATTAGATATATTATATCTTGAAAAAAAAATGAATAAATATTATCCTCAGAAAAGTATGTCGACCCTCCAGAATATGCTTCTATTGTAAAATAATTAAAATCTATTTGATTGGATGCATGGTTTTATATTAAAAGCTTATTTTTCATTTATAACTGATTTATTTTTTTATTTAGGTATTTTTGATGAATTCTAATCTTGGATGAGTCCTCAACTCGTGCCTCTATAGTGTTTATAACATTTGAGTCTCTTAAGCGATCTAATATTTGCATACATAACTCATAAGTACTTTTAATAGCTTTTTTTTGTAAGTTCATGAGCTTTGCTAATTTCTTTAGGAACTCATTATCATCTTGGCAGTAATATGAATAAATAAGATCTTTTTCAGCTTTCTTCAACTTCTTGAATAATAAGCAAACACAGGAATTCTCTTGAAAATCACGATCGGCCATATGGATACACATATTTATAAAAATGAATAAAAATCCACCATAAAATATGAAAACACATATTAGAACAATGTCGATTTTATGTATCTTAGATAGAAAAATATAAGGTTAAAGTTTGATAAAAAAATCAAAAAAGTTAAAAAAACTAGAAATAGAAGTGTTTAGAATAACATTTTTTGATAAGACTTAACTTGATATATAAAATTGTTTGAGATCCAAACAGTTTTGCTTCTATAGAGGATTTTATTTTATTCGCTTATTATTAAACAATTATTATGATAAGAAGTTTAAAAATATATATATAATTAGGCTTAACTAAATGATGGAATTAGGGTAATTTTGGATTTTAAGTAAAGAAAATGTGAATTTGATAGCTAAAAATTGTATTATAATAGAAGTCTTCACTATATAAAAAGTTATTTTAAGTATATCTAAGATATAAGTGACAGTTCTAGTATAATATAAAAAGTAATCATTTTCAATGTAAACTAAAGCTAAATTTGAAGGAAAAGCTTTTTATAAGCTTAAAAATTTAATATTCTCATATAGGATACATATTTAGGAAGTTTTGGAGATGGTGGGAAGCCATGATAGAAAAATTGGGTTCTAGGTTTGCCTATAAAGTGGGATGATTATAGAACATAATTGCTATTTATATAACTATTTAAATAATCAGAATCAAAATTTTCAATCGAATTGACATTTATGAAATTATAATCTCTTTACATAGAGATTTTGTTTAATATTTGACTTAATTTGCATAGAGTTTTTGTTTAATTTTTGATTTAATTTACATAATAAATTAATACAAGCATTCATAATCAAAAAGAAAATTAAAATCTTAGAAATTATAATTGAATAGAATGCTATTATTAGTATAATACTGAAATCATATATTAAAGCAGATCGAAAATTATTTAGCATAATTTCTCATAAAATATATTAGGAGCTTTAAATAATCACAAGAAAATATATTCTAATATTTATATACTAAAAATACAAAAATACATTAACCATCATATCCCTAATAGCCATGAACGAATTAACAATCAGATGATAACTTTTCGTTAGAACATTTTCCATTTTCTTGAAAAAGTATGAAGCAAATTTATCCTCAGAATGATTATAACCTATCATCATATGATTTAATTAGAAAAAACATTCAGCTATGATTTCCTATAGAATATTGTCGAGCTTTGCATCTAAAAACTTTTAAGAATTATTTACTGATATGGTTTTCTATTAAAATAATTTTGATATTTACTAATTTTTGATAAGCTGCTTACTCTTGATTCTACAGTTCTAATCATATCAGATTCTCTAAAGTGTTCTAAAACTTCTATACAAAGATCAAAAGTACTTTTAGTTAATTTTTTTTGTAAATTCATGATTTTTGATAAGATTTTTAGGAATTCATTATCATCCTGGCAATAAAAAGCATAAATAAGGTCTTTTTCTGCTTTTTTTAGCTTCTTTAGTAATAGGTTTGCATTTGATTTCTCTTGAATATTATGGATGCTCATATTTATATAAAAGGCTAATAATTCACCATAGAAATGAAAGCACACATATGAAAAATGCTGATACTCATAATCTGACTATAATAAAAATGATAGACTATATAAAAGTTATGATTTTTGAATTTTTGTCAAGTAAAAGATACTGATATACTGTTCCTATAATCCTTAGTCTATATGAATTATATAATTTTAGGTATATGGGGTATAGAATTTTAGTGTTTTGATAGGTGTATTCTAAGCTAATAAAGTTAAAAAAAATCATTAAAAGTTTGGATTTGAGAGTATTTTTGCTATAAGTACAAGAAATGCTAATCATGAATCAAAATGTTGAAAAAAAAATGAGATAGTAAGTAGAAAATAAAGGTACTCTATTAAATTCTATTGTTTTAGGTTAAAGGACTAAAGGGAATTTTTATTAGTGCTTCTTTGAAAATAAAACAAGGTAACTTTTAGAGTAACACTGTTTACAAACAAATATTAGCTGAGCAAAAAAAAATTATAAGTTATTAGAATGCTGAAGATCATATTTTATTATAAAGACTAACAATTCATTATGGCTGGCGAAAAATTTGATGATATATTGAATATAAAAAAAAATTGTTAAAATTTTTACTATACTCAGGACTATAAACTATTATATTTTTATCTAATTTCACAGTTTATCGATTTGTTAATTTTATAGACTTTTGTAATATATGAGATATGCGAATCTTTTCTTGAAAATCATCATCAAAGATTAAAAGAAATTTATATGAAGGATAAACTGTTTGAATAAAATTGATTTTTTTTAAAACTTGATGAAGAATTTAGCATATAACTATAATATAGGCTTTTATATTTTCTTATCTTTAAAGAGCATTGATAAATTGCTTTATATTTTTAATGCTAAAGTACAGGAGAAAAATATTAGTTATAAGATAATTTTTATATATTTCTGATATGGAAAAATAGGCGCTTTAACAAGATGCATAAGCTATTTTTGTATTTTGTGGATATATAGATTTATTATACCTTTTGGCGAATGCATTTATTCTATGCCTATCAATTATATCATATTTCTAAAAACTTTCGAAAACTTAGTAATTATTTTAGGGACAACAAGAAAAAATATTTTTTGTATGATTAATGTTTAGCATATATTTTCTCTTAACTATAACATAAAAGATCTTAATCTTAAATTACTTTAAGAAAATCACTAAATTATATAATCAAAACTTCCCTTGTACTATAAAAGTTGATAATAAATCACTATGAAAAATTATTTTCTATTTATAGCCTATGTATAAAATCCTATATATTCTAAATCAAACTATATACAAATATACATAGAAACTAATCACTGAGTATATTTATCTTTCTGTTGAATGAAGCTTTATCAAATATTATTAGTTTACTTATTCAATTTATAAGCATTTTTTTCATTTATATACATAATAAGTACAATATATAAACAAAAAAAGCTACTATATAAACTTCATGATAGCTAAAAAATTATCAAATTATAATAAAACAATTTCTGACATAGATTGCAATTTTTTGATTATAATATAATTATATAAATGGAGTTTTGAATAAACTTGTTTTATGCTTAAAGCATTTAGGAATATGAATACATAGTATTATTTCAGATTGGAATTAAACAAGTTGTTGATTTATTTCAAATCAGATTAGTTAGATAGTAGTTAACATATTTAGAAAATGGTAAGAGAATTTATTACTTAAGTGAATAAAGTTAAGAAAATATAGACTAAATTAGATAAAAGTTAGCTCTAGTTTAATGGGTTTTTTTTTGCATGACCTGTTTAAAATTAGATTTTAGAATAGAATTTAAAATGATGTATTTAAAATGTCCTATGTTATAAGCTAATTATATTAAATAAGCACTATAAATTAATTATTTTTTGAACTGAGTATATGCTCATAATTATAATTCAACTATGACGAACTAGATTTTAAAAATTTGTATTAGATTTTTAAAGCTTTTGTATCTGGTTTGCTTCAAATTATTCTTTTAAGAACTAAGTACTTCATATTTTGAATATATACTTATTCAAAAGGAAAAAACATTTAATGCAACTGATATCCTTAGACTTATCACTAAAGTGTTTATCGAAGCTTATAAAAGTGAATTTTTCGTTGAAAGTTTTCTAGAACATTTGTTTGAAATTTGTTATTTTTTCACATGAAAATACTTTTGCACATGCATACAAGAAAACAGAGAAAACTAAGCCTGAAATATTTTCAAAACACAATTTGCAACGATCAGAAAAATATTCTTACCTTAAAAACAAATACTTTTTTGTGGTGTTATTTGTTAATAATTGATTTTTAAATTATCCACAATCCTATTTTATTTAGATTTGGTATTAGGCTTAATCACCTTCTTTATCTTAAACTTAATGTTACCTTATGCATTTCATATTGTCTGAGGTATATGAAAAAATGAATTTCAGCCACTATATAATAATATAAAAGCCAATGTGTAATTTCAATGTATACTGTCAGTTGGAAGAAGGAACTTGTAAGTGCCATGAGAAAGCAATGATACAAGGTCAAAATAATATGCCTCCCACAGGTTTCAAAGCTCAGAATAACAATTTATTAATGTTTGGGTTATTGAATATGATAACTCAGCAGAACAAACTGATTCAAAGTGCTTATACCAAGATGAAAGATGTCTTAGAAATCATATCAAATTCGCACGGGAAAAGTAATGAAAAGGATTTTAACAATAAAACTTTTCCAGATCAAATCACTTGCAAATCAACCTTACAAGCTTACCTTTGTGGAGCTAACCCACATCACACATGTTCTTTGATGATTTGTAGTGATATACCTACCCCAGCCTATAAAGAAAGGTGCTTTTCTATACTACTTAGACTAGTTGATAACTCAGAAAAATTTGTTACCCTTACTAATGCTGTAATGTTCAAAGTCAATATTTACACAACAGAAAACCCTCCAAAGCTCTTAACTCTTAACACTTCAGGGGAGAAACTCATCCGTGGAACAGATGAAGTAAATTCTAAGTCCATTATTTTCTTTAGCAAAATTATTATCAACGAGGTATCTTCACGTTACTTGAATGGAGCATTATTTTTAGTTTTCATGCCTCAGAATGCAGACTTCATCCAACCATTGATAATAGAAGACTTTGTCATAAAAGCTCGTAAACCAGATACTGCTAGGCCCTCAAAAAGAATAAAAAGATCAGAGACTGAAAAACCAGGAGATGAATAGGAATATTATTAATAAGATGAACAGAATCATTACATAACTAAGTTTTTTATATAAAAATCTTGATATAAGGTATAAAGTTGAATATTAGTTTGCTTGGTACCTAAATTCTTGGAATATAAGGTCTATTTTACAAAAGAAAGATTTTTCTCTCAGGTTTCAACTTTTAAAAGATAGTAAGTGATACAGATAGTTGGTATTCTAGAATGGAGTTGTCATGCAAGCCCTTATTTCTTCTAGAAATTTCCCTGTTTTGCCTTGAATTAGCTTTGATGCTGATGGCAAGCAAAAATCATTATTTTCAACAGAAACTTGCAGGTTTTCTCTAAAATTGTATTTTAAGCATATACAAACTACCTTTCAAAATATTTTCACTTGAACTTTATTGCTCTTTGACAGAATGTTCTAGAAGGGGTAAAGGGCTCTGACCTTTTGATAAATTTTTAATTTTTAATCGGGGAGATAATAATATTTTAATAAAATCAAGCCCGGTAGTTTTAGCTTCTGTTGTTGTATCTTTTTGTTCAGTCATGTGATTTCAAAGTAAATTTTTAAAAAAGAAAGGGTTTAAATATAAGCAGAATACTTAAAAATATGAATTTAAAGGATTTTGACAAAAGGCAAAATTGTATGAAGAATTTGAAATAGAAATCTTGTTATGAAAGAGATAAGCTAAGAAAAATATTTAGTAAACAATATCAAATTGTCAAGCCATATTTATTATGAATGCTTTTATAATAAATTCACCAGGTCCTGTTGTATTTTGTATAAACTTATCGATGTTATAAAAAGTTATTTTTTAAGACTCAAGATCAGATTTTATATTGTTTTTGATATATTTACGCTATACAAAATTACAATAATATTGAATTTGTTAATTTTTATGCATTTTTATAGTTTTTGAAATACATCATGAAAATTTTATGAAAAATTGTAAAAATTATTTGGTTATAAGATTTTAGCTAGTCTTAGTTGTGTAGATTTATATATAAAGTCAATTTAAAAATATGAAGATAGAGCAGATTAGTGAAATCAAATGTGAATCATCTATAGTTTGTGCTGATTATAAAGATCATGAACTTGTTATTAGTAGCCAAACTGGGAAGATTTTTATATACAGGGAAATAAAAAACGTATGGGAACTTGCTGCTGGAACTATTAAAGAATTTTCAATTGAAGTTGTTAAATGGTATGAGAATCTGATATTATGTGGGGGTATTGAAGGTGAGATATGTATTTTATCTTGTGTCCCAAAGTCAAAATACTTAAATTTGCTGTATACTCAAAGGATACATAGAAGTACACTTAAAGATATAGTATGGCGGAATAGCGATATTTTTACCTGTGGGTTTGATAGTATGGTAAATATCTGCAGATTAACACAAGATAATGAATTGATTTTTCTAAATATTATACAGAAAATAGAAGCTCATAAAGGATGGGTGACTGGCTTAGTTTTGTCGGAAAATTGTTTAATTTCACAAGGAAGTGATAATGTTGTAGCAGTTTGGAATCTTGAAGACTTTAAAAAATTAAAAGAACTTAGGTTTGTCACGAATTCAGAGAAAACTAGACTGATATCGAAGCCTTGCTACTATAAAAATCTTATTGCGATATCAGATACATATGGGTATGATGATGAAGAAGGGTCTTTTTTTGTATGGAATATTTTAACAGGCCAAGTTATCCAAGCTCCAATTTTGATATCCCATTATTTAGAAACTTCAGACCAACTTAAAAGAATTAGAAATTGGCGAACTCAAATTGAAGTGCAATGCACTGCATTTGTTAAAGAAGGAATTTTTGTAGCTTCAGCAAATTGTGTGTTTTTTTATTCATTTCCAAATTACTCCTTGGCTTACCAGACTGAAATTAATCAGAATGGGTATATTATAGTATAGTTTATTTAGGCCCTTATTGCTAGTGACAGAATATGTTTTGCTGCAATAAGTACAGGGTTTTTGTATAAGATTTATGATATATTATGTTAAAATTTCATTACTGTTTTAATAGAATTAATATAAATGTAAACCTTAAATTTGGTTAGGCAAAACTATTAAGATTTGAATATTTTTAATGACTNTATAAATGTAAACCTTAAATTTGGTTAGGCAAAACTATTAAGATTTGAATATTTTTAATGACTGGATATTGTAAGGCTGATTTATTTTAGTATTTAAGCATTTTATTTGTTAGAAAAAACTGAAACACCACATGTGTTTTAAATAATACTTGGTGGATATTGTAAGGCTGATTTATTTTAGTATTTAAGCATTTTATTTGTTAGAAAAAACTGAAACCCCACATGTTTTTTAAATAATACTTGGGAAAATATAGAATTATATACATTATCATTTATAATAACAAACTTAGTGATTAACTATTTCATATAAAATTTCTTAAAACTTTTATTGTATATCAGGAGGACTTATTTGTGCATTTTTACTGTGTAATCTGTAAACTTATCATATCCATCTTACATTTATTTCTAAGCCTAATTCTAGTTTTAAATGCCAGCAGGTACATAAAAATATTTTAAATAGCTTTTATAGTTTTTTAACTCCAATATCTTACAAAAAGCATTTAAAATATCATTTGAAATTATTCACATACTAACCATGCAACAGTTATAAACATAGAAGCTAAATTAGATTATATATGATATACCAAGTAATAATATTATGATAGACTCTTAAGCTCATTTATTATAGTCAGCAATTCTTCATGTTGATCTTCTATCTCTATCTCTACCGAGTTTAGATCCACAAGTATATCATCACTATTATTTTCAGCCCCAGTCTGCATTTTCTTCAATATGTTTTCTAGTTTCGCTATCTTTTTTTCACTCTCATCTTTCCATCTGAGGATCTCTTGTATTTTTATGTAATTATCTTTCTTTTTATGTATAGCCGATTGAATATCCTCTTCCATTGGCTGAAAGGATTCATATATAGTTTCTAGGTTTGATTTCTGATCTTTTAATGCTTCTTCAATATCTTTGGGAAGTTGGCTTATTTTGCAACCCATTTATATTTAAAAATCACATTTTTATTTAGATTTGGGCTTAAAAAGGATAAAAGATTTGTTTAATATTGGGTGTTTGTTAGAATATTGTGAAGATAGGTTTAAAATTTGGTAATTATAAGTTTAATATTAAAAACTGTAGATTTTATAAGGAATTGATAATTTTTATTAGGGAGCTCATTCGGATATTTTAAGACCAAAGTTCTAAATATAATATAAATGTTCTAATGTTTTATTGCTTGTGCTAATTTACTGAGATTTGCAAGAAGGTCTTTAAAACAATATTTCTATCAAACAAAGTTAATTTATTAGATTATATAATTTTTAAACTGTATAAATATATATTATAACTAATGAATTTTCGCTGACTTTATAACGAAGTTTATCTTTATGCTATTTATTTTTTCCTCTTCAATCAGATCCCAAATGTTTATATTTTCTTTTCAATTGACAATGCGTTTCTATAATATAATCTATATATAAACCACCAAAAAAATACTTAAGTCATTTTCTACAACAAAACTCGTCCACAAAAAATCTTAAAGAAAAAGCTTAAGTGATTTAATCAAAAACCTCACCAGCCTTAAAAATAAAAATCTAAAACAAAACAAAAAAGTCCAAATGAATCTATTCACAAAAATATCCAGTAAAAGTTTCAAAAAATCCTATCAGAACCTCAAAAATCCTATAATAATTTTCTATCCCACACTATCTCCATAACTATACCTTTAGAAGATTTACCTTAGTAAATACACAAAGTTATAAATGGAAAATATTGATAAAGTTATTGAAGATCCTTTAATAGGCGCTTTTCTTCAAAAATACCCCAAACAGGAATGGCCTGATGTACTAAAAAAAGCTTTAAAGCTTGGGATTTATTCTATGAATACTCTAAACACTTTGAATCATCTTACAATATCCCCTGTCAAAAGTATTAGTATTATCGATATTGATGGCGGACTTGATGATGAAAGTACAACAGCTTTAGCTGACAGCCTAATAAAAACTCAAGGGACAACAATATCATCACAAGAAGGGATACAAATTCAAAGAAATGATTCAAAATTGCCTAATAAAAAAAAGAAAAACTTAAGTCAAAATAGTAAAAGCAAAGTTTCAAGAGTAACTCCAAAAGCTAATCGAAGTAGGTTTGAATTTTGTAAGGAAAATAAAGATAATAAAAGGATAAAATCAACTAAAAACAAGCAAAAAATTGAAAAACAGCGCCTTGAGTTTCCAAAAGAAACTCCAAAATCACATGAAGTTATGACAGTGGGTTTGAAGAAAAATAAAGATGATGAGAAATGTAAGGAAAATAATTGTGCTAAATCTTTTAAGTCACTGAAAAATAAAGGTTTAGAAATCCAAATATCGCCTAAGCATCATAAATTGTCATCAAATGGGAATAAAAAAATTCTAGACATGAAAAATTTAAGTGAATTTTATAAAAATAGCATGTCATGCAGAAATCAGCCTACGAGGTTTCCGTTGAGAGTGAAAAAAACTTTGGATATGGACCCGTTTGTGTATATAACTTCTTCTAGTGAAGAAGGATCTCCTTAAAGTTAATTTTTTAATGATAATAGAATAGAGTCTTTGAATATTTTAGGACTTAGATTTAAGTTTGTATTTAACATTTTTTATGATTAGTATTAATATGATTCATTTTGTGAAATATTATTTTAAAGTTAAGTTAGGGAAATTTGTTGAAGGGGTTGACTTATGTGGTATGTATGAATTCTATTATTTTTATGTTTAAATTTTAAGAGTTTTTACAATTTTCAATGTAAATATTTGCAATTGACGTTAAGATTATAGTTTTTAGTTTTATTATAATAATTTAGTAAATTTGTGTTGCGGTTGTTATAAGATTTAAGGTAAAATAAAAATAATGTGATAATTTCCCTACCTTTGATTGTATTAAAATAGCTTTTAAGATGTATATTTTCAGTTTATAAAAAATTGATAAGATAAAAGAAAAACTTTATAAACTATCTAAAATTAAGACACATAAACTATTTATAATACCCTTAAAATATTCATTTCTATCTATTTATTATTAATTCTATCTCGATACCATATATACATCGTCTTTTATTATCTTATAATTATCATGAAAATATGTTCCGTAGTTATAGAAAGCTTGGATTCCAAGAAAAATCCTGCATCATTAGTCAGTTTAAGTCTTTGTAACCAAAATCTCCAAGAAACAAGCGGAATTCAAAAATTCAAAAACCTTGTATAAGATATTTAGACAGAAATCGACTTATCTGGGAACTTTTTGAAAAACCCTGTCAATGAAATTTTCAATTTGAAGTATCTGAAGAAAATCAATTTATCAAACAACGAGATTGTTAATATTTGGCCATTACCAACATGCTTGGAAATTTTGAATTTATCTGGGAATTTGATATCTTCAACGAATACCGCTTTGATAAATCTTCAAAAACTTCAAAATTTAGATCTTTCTGGCAATTCACTTACTGACCTTAAAGGTCTTGCAGGACTTCGAAGTCTTAAGTTTCTTAACGTAAGCAAAAATTCTTTATGTTCCCTAACCGGTGCTGAAAGTTTGAAATCCCTTCTTGAGCTCGATGCAAGTTACAATAAACTATCTAAAAAAGAAGACATCGTTATTATAAACAGATGTTATAACCTTGAGCTTATAAGTATAGAAGGCAATACTGTTGTAGAGTAATTTTTATATAGAAAACTCACATCAACATTTGTATTCAACTCTCCAGAAGAGTTCCCTAAAGGTTTTGAACAATTATCACTAGGCATTTATACTAGAAAAAACTTAGACGGTCCACAGAAATCCAACACAAAAAAAACTTTAAAAATCCACAAAAAAACCAAAGACCAAAACACATTTGAATTCGTCACAAGTCCTGAATGGGGATACAGCAAACGTTTTTCAAGACTTAACGCATTTGAAGGAGGAATAAAACTTATCCCAACATTTGATGAAAACTCAACCCAACTCAGTGAAGAAAACACAATTTTAAATGACAGTTTTTCTATAGAAAGGAAGTATACTGGGACATTAAAAGAAAAATTAGTATTAAATGAAATTGATTGTAATGAAAACTTAATGAAAAATAAAACAGAGAAACTTAAAACGGATTTTGGATTAGAAATATTGTTTGAAGAACTTATATCATATTTACAAATTGAAGAAAATAGCGACCCGGAGTTTAGTTTTTCTAATGACAAATATGAATATGTTGTGGATATTATTAAAATGCGTGAAGAAGAAAGGAAAAAACTTGCAGGTTTAAATTTGGAACTACAGGCACAAGTGAAGAAGCTCCAAGGGGAATTGGAGAGTTTAAGGAAAAAAAGTGCCTCTTATGCACAACAGATATTGAATATTAAAAAAACAAATAAAAATCTGAATACAGAAATGACTAAAGTTAGTCTGATAAAAGATAAAGATTGCAAAAATAGGACTATGTCTTTTAAGTGTGCGAAATATAAACAAATTCCTGATGAACAAAGCTGTAATCATGAAAAAAGCATTTTTAAGATGAATTATTCTTTTGATAATCCGAAAGAATCAAGTGAGAGAGGGTCAGATGTGCTTAATGTATCTAATCAAGAAATATTACATGAATATGAGTATATTGTTAGTGAGCCTGTAGGAAATTATATACAAAAACTTTTAAGCAAGATTAATCTTCTTACAAAAAAAAACAAAAAATTAAGGTTAGAAAGAAACATAGCTTTGTATAAAAAAAATTCACACTGTTGTTAATTGTTTAAAATACTGTTAATTATTTTAATTTTTCAGATATCATTCAAAATTTATATGCTTTAGAGTTAAAGTATATTTAAACTTGTTGAACTAGTTATTTGATAATAACTTTAAAAATTCATCTAGGATTACAAATGGAATATAAATAAGTAAAAAAATAAATAAAATTATTATTGATAAAGAAATTTTCGATACTTATTTAATATTAAACTTTACCCTAAAAGTACTTTTAGCTTAAAATAAGTCAAACAAAACTATTAAATAAAAAATTATTCATAAATGACTCCATTTATATAATAAAATTAATTCAAATCATTTTACGGTCATTAAACGATCAGGAATCACTTCTTTACTAACTTGATCAAATAGTATATCGATGTTGATATTGCTATTCCGTAATTTGTCTATGACTTTTGATAGCTTGACGTTTCCTTGAGTGAGCTCTTGAATCTTTATATTTTGGTTCTGAATGGTATTAGACTGTCTTAAAAGATTCTCAATAACTCTATCATAATCCAAAAACTTGTCCACCTGTGGAGTGATTCTCTTAGCCAACTCAGCATTTTCTTTTTTATACTTCTCAAGCTCATCTAGGAGCTTATTTAATTTTTTAACCAAAATCTCTTTATCTCTATTCAAATACTCTACAGATTTTTCAAGTTTTGCTACTTCAAGCTCAGTTTTTCTATCCTCACAAATGTTATAACCTTCAGCTTTATTATAATATACAATTCCATCCTTAAGCTGCCTTAAAATATCATTAAAAGGTGCTAAGAATTCTGCAAGCTCTTCAAAAAGATCATTGTAAAGATTATAATATTGTTCATTACTTATATTTTCAGATTCTGCTTTTTGAAGTTGTCTCCTTAGTTTATCTTTAAAATGCATAGGCTTGCTTTTAATTTTCCCTTTTTCTTCGATTTTGGGAAGAGAGCAATTTGGTAAGAAAGATATTGAAATTTCAGCAATGCTTTTAGGTTGCTGAGTTTGATTTTTAGATCTTTTTCTTATCTTTAATGCTTCACCAAAGGATTTATAAGCAAGTTTTGATTGCTTGTTTAAATAAGGAGAAGTTGAAGATTGAAGATATTCTAGAGATATGCTTGAGATTATTTTTGGACTGCAGGTATTTCGCTTTTTTTGGCTTCTTTCTTCCATGATTTTATTTAAATTAGTGAATTTATGGTTGTTTGTATATAATGGTAATTTTTATTTAATAGAGTTCTGAGGAGGCTAATACTGATATGTTGTTATATTTTTTAATAAATGAAATTAGGTAATTGGATGCATTAATTTTTGTGATTTGCGTGCATTTTAAAGGTTGTATGAAATTTGTGGAAAATATTGTATATAAAAAGACAAATTATTTTAAGTTTTAATTTCAAATATGTTAAATTTTTATTAGCATTTATGTTTTCATAATTTTACTCATTTTATTGTTTTATGGTTATTATTCTGCTAATAGAGCGAGTTTAATACTTTAAAGGTTTTATTAGATAATTTTTGGTTAATACATAGTAAATTAGGAATATTTTATTATGATTTTTTTCAAATCTTCTCAAATTTACTATTTTATAAAGGACATACCAAGGATTTAAGTACTTAATAAAACTATCTCTAACCATGAATTTCTAACTATTTAATTCCTTTGAATTTTGAAAGTACATCTAAATTTTCTCTCTTATTTCTGTTATTAAAATAATTTTTTTTGGGTCTTAAAATCCTTCAATTTTATAATCACCAAAATACTTTGGCTTCTTAAACAATAATTTTTTATTTCATAAAATTATATAAAAGTGAATTAAATCATAAAGTAAGAATGTCCCATTATAATGACTTTACAGGGAAAATTGAAACAAGGTAGAATCAAGCTAGCCCCATTGTGTATATTTTATGAAATTTCATAAGTTTGCCCTCACTCTTCTGTTAGTAATAAAATTCTTAATTATGATACTTCGACTGAAGAATTAGTTATTAATAATTAATGAAGTTAAAAACTTTAATATCTTATATTATTTTACTTAATAATATGATTAAATATTTTGAGATATATATTGCAATGCATTGAAAAAAAAATTCTCATCATTAGCTTATATAAAGTTATATAACTAAAAGCAATCGTTTTTTTAATATTTGAAATTCTATTGACAAGCCTATAATAATCTAAAATATAATACTTTATTTTTTTATTTTCTAATAAGATAATACTTTAAATTTTAAGAAAAAATATACCAATATTTGCGGCATAGCATAATGAAAAATACATAGCAATTAATGCGAAACATTTTCCAGAGAAGTGAATATTATACAATTCATATAATAATTTGTGCTAAGATAATAAAAAAGGATAAATAAAATCAAAAAATTATTATTGNGTGAATATTATACAATTCATATAATAATTTGTGCTAAGATAATAAAAAAGGATAAATAAAATCAAAAAATTATTATTGACTTCAAAATTTTCAAGTCATTGATTAAGAGTTATAATTAAATAATAATCACATCTAATTTAATCTATTCAAATTTTTATATTATAATATCTTTTTCAAGTACTTGAAAATTGAATCTTGCACTTTGCTAAAAATTCCCTAATTCATTTTTAACTTCTTCTATAATATCTGATAAATTCGCATCACTGCAGTCTATAAGTTTGTGAATTATCATTTTCAATTTCATTTCATTTAGTATCTTTGATTCAATTTTTTTAGTTTGTCTTTTAATAATTTCAGATTGCTTATTAAGATTTTCAATCATCTGGACTTTATCAAAATCCAACTCTAAAAGTTTTATTTTTCTCTCAAGTCCTTCAGCATATTTAGTTATATCTTCTTTAGTTTTTATTGTTTCTTGTAGTTCATTAACAGCATTATTGATTTTTTTTACTAGAATCGCTTTATCTTTATTTAGTGCCAAAATGTTTTTTTCAAGTTTTTCATATGAATCTTCTAATTTCAGTTGATTACCAATATCAACTAGTGATTGTTCTACAGTTCTAAGAATTCCCTGTTTGATTATTTTCAAAATACTTCTAAATGGGCCAAGAAATTCTGTTATTTCATCAAATATTTCTAAAAACATCAAAAATCGCTCTTTTGGTGCAGTTTGTTGTTTTGATAACTCTTCTAAGCGGCTTTCAAATCTTTCCTGGAAAAATATTGCATTGCTACTTGAGATACTCAATGATGAATCTTGGCTATATGCCTCACTTTTAAATTTTGATAAGTTTGAAGGTGAGTCTGTATAGATTTTCGAGGATTGGTTTCTTTTTTTTTGTAGCGAATCCAACTTTGGGATAAGTTTAGTGACCCTGCTAAGTTTTAGTAAGTATGGAGACTGGGATATTTTGAAATGTTCTTTTGTGTGTTTTAAAATAGCTGAAGTATTTCTTGAAAGGCTTTTCAAGTTTTTGCTTTGATCGTTCATGTATATTTTTATAGTCGTATTTAACCATATTTCAGTAAAAACCAGTGTCAAAATGTAAAATTATTTTGTATGAAAAACTAGACTATATGAAAAGACAAAAGCTATGGAAAAAAAAAATTTTTTTAGCTGGGAAATATGGATATATTTATTCTCAGTTGTGTGTTGACTTTTAATTTGTAATACTATACTATATTTCAACTTAAGTAAATAAGTTGCAAATGAATTTTGAAATAGGTTAGATATTTATCAGAATGATTTGTGAAAATTTTCCAAAGGTACTTAGAACTATCAAACATCAATTTTAATCAAAAAAACTCATTACCCTAAGTCAATTAATCTTTATGAATTTTTCTAATCCTAGCATATATTTTAATATAAATAAAACAAAGCTTTAATTAATATTCTTCGATTTGCTATCAAAAGTAAGTTCTTCATTAACATCCTTAATAATCTCGCTGATATCAATTCCTTTCATTATAATTTTCTCAAATACTTTTTTCATCTTAATTTCATTATAAAGTAGATCCTTAATCTGCTGCTTCTGAAAATTAATTTTCTCATTCTGTTTAAGTATATTTCCAATAACACTTTTATATTCAAAGTTCATATTAGGAGAAAGATTATATTTATTTTCAATTGTCTGTAGTTTTCTCTCTAATTCTTCTTTAGAATTATTAAGTTCATTTATAATCTCAACAGATTTATCAAGTTTTCTTACAAGTATCATTTTTTCTTTTTGAAGGTTTTCTAAAGTTCCCCTCTGTTTTAAATTCTCAATCTTTAGTTTTTCAATTATTTCTTTATTAGCATTAACTACAGTACTTAAGGATTCGTGTGAAATTATTGTTTTTTTAAGCCCCTGGAAAATATCTTGTAAACTTGGAATTAGTGCAGAAATACTGTCTAATATTTCACAAATAATTTTTGGAAATACTTTGTTTGATATGCCCTCTGATTGGAGAGCGATTTTAAAATTACTGAGAAGTGGCTCTGAGATTCGATCTGGAAGATTAAGAGTTTCAGGGTTAAGTTTTTGGAATTTCATTTGTGCTTGGGGTACTTTTAAATCCTGGGGCGATGTAAAGCTAGATACAATTTGAGTTTTGCTTTTAGTTCGTGGAAGTTTCATTTTATGGACACTCTTCAAAGAATAGAATCTTTGAAGTTTTTCGTTGTATGGGGAATTTATAAGAGAACTACGCACATTAGGCTTACCAAAGAGTACTGGGGTAGAATATGTATTCTCACTTTTGAGATTGAGGTCCTCCATATATTATAGTAGCTATTCATCTTGATATCAAATTCGAAATAGAAAGAAAATCATAAAAAAGTAAGTCAAGATTTTGAGCCGCATTGCAAGATGAGAAATTTTATGAAATCATTGAGAGTATACCGAAGATATAATTTTGTATTATTTGATAGTTGGTAGATTATATATAAAATAAATCAAAAATAGTTAACTATGATTTTTAGCTACAACTATCGATTAACTACCTATAAGTATCCTAAAATCATTTTTGATGTATATACCTAATATTTTAAGCTTTATATCAAAAGACTTGTAATTTGAGTGCAAACTCACTTTTTGATCTAACCGCTAAGACATGATACAATCTAAACTTACTTCTCTTATTAGCTACTTGATAAATATCGATAACCTTAAAAATTCTTATCATTTTCGTAATAAGATACGAAATCTGAAACTTCACAGACAAGAAAAATCATGATGAATTATCACTATATCAAAGTGTATATTTTCCAATGTATAATCAACCCTATTCTTCACATTTATCATAATCTTTAAAATATACTAAATAAACATCAAAGTTTTTTTTTGGCTTTATGGGATATAGAACACTTATTAAGAAAAGTTTAAGCTTATATAATTAAGTTTTAAAAAGAAGAAAATATTAAATCATACTATTTTCAACTTTAACAGAAAAGAAATAAGTATTTTTTATTTAATAGTATTTAAATTTAATAAATCTATGAACATCCTATTTACTTATAATATTTCAAACTAGCCCATATATGATGAATAATAAAAGAATCTAAGTAATTAAAACAAAAAATGTTAATCACGATATGAAGTACTTTAAACATTTAATAGCTTTTTATCAATATCAGAAGGGACTTCAAATGAATAAGAAGCTGGGAATATCGGTAAAGGTCTTTCTGGAGTTGCAGTATTAAAAAATCCTTTATGGAACTTAAGTCCAGTTAATCTATAAGGTTTCATAGCTGGTAAGAATTTGACTTTAAGGTTTTTAACAAAGATTTCCTTTTTCCGTACACAGCTTTCAGCAGCCAAAGCTTGCTGAAACACAACTAAGCAATCAAAACCTTCGAAATTTATATTAAGTTCTGCTAATGGGCCAAAACTATTAGTCAATATTCTAATGAATTCTTTAGGGTTAATCGCATTAGTATACCCAGAAACAATTACTTGATGTTTCATATAAATCTGTTCAACAGGTGTCCTGTCTTTACAAGGAAGAATAAGTACAGGTTTTCCTTCAAAACTCATACACCTTCTTATAAGCATTCTAACAATATCTTCTTTACTAAACTCAAGTCTGACTATTGATCTTTGTTCAAAAGGATTAGAAATTATATGTACAACTTCATATTCAACATGAGATTGGATTTCTTTCTTAATAATCTCATGAGTATAAGATTTAGGGAATGAACATAAATAACAAAGTCGTTCGGGGGCTATGTCCACCATATCTAAACCAACAAAAAAAAACCCTTGCAAGAACATTTTCCCGACTTGGTATTTTTTCCATATATGCTCGCCACGGCTTCCTGGAATGATTTTCGCACTTGAAATGTTTGGTATTCGTAATTGTCTATCATCAATAATGTATCTTGCAGAATTTTCAGTCTCAGAAAAGGTTACTCCAACTATAACCCCTTCATATCCAATTCTAAAATCATCGCCATGGTCTTTTTTTCTTGTTGGTCTTACAACTGTAAGGGTTTGGATATCGTCATCCTTAAAAAACTTCATCAAAGATTTGATGACTTCAGCGATTTCCTCACCAGGGCTTTCTATGTATATTAAAAAATGTGATTCTACATTGCAAATCTCTTCCATGTCAACAAACTTCAAAGGGTCTGGTTTTTGCTCTTCCTTTTCTTCATCAGAATCGTTGTCATCAATAGTGTATATCTCGCATACAGCAGGGATTTTTTTTGGAATAAGCTCTTCGTGAAAATCATTGATTTCTTGAGTAAATATTTCTAGCTTAAGGTTTGGTGGCTGGTTTACAAAAAACAGAGATACGTCGATGTCGTCTTTAAAATTCACAGATTTCCTAATGGCCATATTATGTTGTTATAGAATATTTTAAATTTTGACAACAAATATGGGAGAGTTTATAGTTTGGAATGCTAGTAAGTTTGCTTTTTTTTTGTTAGAGAATAGAAGGGAAATTGTGATTGTGATTAGTGGATTGGAAATTTATTATGGTTATGATATAAGATATAATGATTGTTTTGTTAAAATTAAGTGTATAATTTAATTAAATAAAGTGTGAATATTATTATGATTAAAGGGAAAGCTTAAAACTAGTTACAAGGAGGGATTTTTAGGCTAATAAATTATGCTTTAGTGAGATTTTTCTTCTGAGGATTATAACTTTTGGCATGTTTTTCATGTAATTATTAGTAAATTTTTTATTATTGTTTAACCTTTAGTTTAAATATCAAAATAATATCTGTATATTTCAAGAAACCAAATTCAATATCCTTATATTATTTCAAATAAAAAATGGTATTAAGCTTGATAAAGAAATTATGTTAGGAATAGATAATACTTTTTTTATAAACAAAAATAAAATCTGCTGGTTAGAAGATTGTTGTAGTTATACAGCTATGGCTAGATTGACCTCTTAAATATATATTTATATGCATAATCATTNAGTTATACAGCTATGGCTAGATTGACCTCTTAAATATATATTTATATGCATAATCATTCCTAGTAAAAATTTTACGTATATAAGTAAGACCTTTTATATATTCAACTTTTTAAAATATTCAAGCATTCAAACCAAATCAAACTTCAGTCTTTGATAAAAACTAAATTTTTCTATCACATCAGCACCTTACATGGAAAAAACTTTGGTTAAATCATCCTATACTTTGCATCGAAAAAAAGGTTAACCTGAAAATTAGTGGCAAATCTGTCAGACTAAAATGCACTACAATCAAATCCCTTATAAATACAAATAGAAAAACCTTTGTTTGTTAAGGTCAAACATTGAAAATTTTCACCCAAAATTATAAAAGAGTAAAGTAAATATTCAAGCATAAGCATGACTATACAATAACTGTATCATAGTTTTATTCTCTCAAAGTTTTAACAAGCTCAACTAATTCTTCATAAAAAAAAAAATTAAAAAACTGACGATTAACAAAAATTGTATCCAATATAAAAAATAAATCAATCCAATATGAGGATTTTATAAGAAGCTATGAATAATTTAATAATCATTTTAAAGAAAGATATGTCGCAAAATTTCCACAAAGTCATCCCTGGTGTGTTTATAGGAGATTCATCATGTGCTTCTAATAGAGTTTTTTTATTGGATCATAACATTACTCAAATACTTATATGTGCTAAAGAACTAAACCCAAAATTTCCTAATGATTTTNAATAGAGTTTTTTTATTGGATCATAACATTACTCAAATACTTATATGTGCTAAAGAACTAAACCCAAAATTTCCTAATGATTTTAAGTACTGCAAGCTTGATGTTATAGATATGAAATGGTTTGACATTAACCCATGTTTAGAAGAAGCTATAGATTTCATAAGTAATGCATTGATTTCAGGAGAAAACGTTCTTGTTCATTGCAATAAAGGAATTTCACGAAGTTCTGCTGTAGTTATTGCATTTCTCATTGGAAAATGTGGTATGACTTATGAGAAAGCCTATCGACATTTAAGTCGAATCCATTCGATAGCTTGTCCAAATTCAGCTTTCACTCTTCAGCTGAGAATTTTTGAGTCTAAACGAACAGAAGTTATTAAAGGAGCATGCACTTGCATAACCTTTTGATCAAGAAATATATTCGAGTTATTAAAGTTCATAGTAATTAAAATAACATAATTACTTAATAAAAGATCGTCTTGACGTTTTAAACAAAATAACAACCAAATTAATCATACATAGCCTTTAATTCCTTTCTTATGAATTGATGATTAAATTGCCAATATACAACTTAGTTTTAACATAATTCTTAAACTTATAAAATCTGATTAATTTTTTTTTAGCTAAATATAAAAATCAAATGCATTCATTTTAATCATAGTTATTCAGAATTCAAGTATGTGCGAAGTCTTACAATTTTATCAGAAAGTACATTATTGGTATTGATAAAAGCTTTACATTTGCTACAAAGTGCCTCTTTTAACTGTTTCGCCAAACTCAAATTCTCATCTTGCAACGAATAAAATGCTTTAGTCAACGAATAATAAGCTTTATTACAATCAGCAGGATCTTTATTTAACTGTAAATGCCTAGTGCTCTGTACTTCATCACAAGCTTTTTTCAACATCAAAAGCGATTTAAGTTTATCATTATCTTTTTTAAGCTCTGATATATGTTCTTCAAGAGATTTCACTTTCCGTTCATGCTCGCTAGTCATTTCCGATAACTTTTTATTAAACACATCCTCATTATCATCACTTCTTTCACCACTTTTTAGAAACTCAGACAAATCTCTAATCTCCGACGGTTTTTCAGAATTCTTTGCAGTAAGTCCCTCTAAAAAGCATTTTAACTGTTCAACAAAACTTTCATTATCACTTTTCTTAGACTCAACACACATTTTTTTCTTTTTCCCTAAAGCTTTAGTTTTCTTTTTTTTACTCACTGACAAGGATTTCTGGATTTTAAACCCAGGAGTTTTTTCTAATTCGAAAATTGAAAGGTTTGTGTTTGGGTTTTTCGGGCTATTTATTGGCATTTCTAAAAAAGGTTTTAAGTTACAGCTTGAATCAAGACTATGTAAATCTAAAAGCCCTGTACTATATTTTTTTGTAGTATCTGATGTTTTTATTGCATCAGTTCCTTCAAAAGTTGTTGAGTTTAAACAATCAGATGATGCATTTAGACCTTTTTTAAGGGATATTTTGTTATGATAAGAATTGGAAAGCTGGGTATTGGTAGTAGTTTTTTTTTGGGGTTTAGATTTTGATTGGGTGTTAAGGAATTCACTATGACGATGTTTTCCTTTGGATTCAAGTGCTGCCCGAGATATTTCAAGTTGTTTTACTTTTTCTTCGAAGTGTTTTGTTAAAGAAATTTTGGATTTAAACCATTTTCTTATATGGCTTTGATCATTTGTGGTTGTGGAGTTACCTTGAGTGAGTTTTGGTCTTAGTTTGCTGGATGATGGAGATTTAGATTGAATTTTAGTTGACAGGTTAAGTTTTTGGGCTAGTTTTTCGGTGCTTTTCCCTCTTGTTTTAGACATTATTTAAATAGGATTAGAAAATTTGTTTGAAGGATTTTTGAAGTTGGAAGGGTTTGGGTGAGGTTAGGATTTTTTAGGGAAGAGGAAGGGTTTGGGTTGAAGAATTTTAAATGGATTTTGTTTGGTTTAATGATTTATTGATGGATTTAGTGGTGAGCGCTTGATATGGGGAATTTTGTATTTTAAATGGCTTATTCTATAAAGAATATACAATATCATAATACACTTAATCTCTCAAACTTTATAAATCATCTATCCCACTATTTAAACAAATAGTTAATACTCTATACTTCTAAATTATTTTCCAAACCAATTAATTCCAGTCATTCAATCCATTTTTATCTCTAAAACCAGCTTATATCTACATCAAAAAAATCACAAACACAACCAAATTTATATAATCCCTTATCATTAACTTCCACTCATCTTTTTAAATCTTTAAAAAACCCAAACCTTTTCCCCTTTACACAACAAGCTTTCAAAAAAAAGCATTATTAATCCTAATCCTAGTCATCCAAATCTCTTCTTTAAAGATATTTTGTAATAAAATTATCATGTCAAGACAAGGCCTAGTAAGCAAGCACATAGTATTNACATTATTAATCCTAATCCTAATCCTAGTCATCCAAATCTCTTCTCTAAAGATATTTTGTAATAAAATTATCATGTCAAGACAAGGCCTAGTAAGCAAGCACATAGTATTAACCGGCCACAATACTTTAAAAAACAACAGATATCCTCAACCAGGGATAATCTTAATCTTAGATGAGATTATTCACGAAGTTATTTTAGTCAAAGAAGAAACTGCAATTTCCGATCTATACAAAACATACAAAGATTGGAACCCAACAAACTATGAAGATTACTACATATCTCCAGGGCTTATAGATACATCATCCCGTACAGAATGGGAAACACTATCAGATCTAACCAAGCAAGCAATAGCAGGAGGTGTAACATTGATTGTGGTAGAGCAAGGCTACTATAAACAACTAAATTCAGAAAACGAGAATCTTTATTGTGATGTGTTTCCATTAGAAGTAGTCCATGAAGGAACTGATTTTGAATCACTCCCATCTAAAACCTCTGGACTTAAAATGTACCTTTTCCCCCCAGCACCACAAATCAAATCAATAACACATCTTGAATACACTTTATCTAAAGCTCAGAAAAAAAACTTACCTTTAATTATTGATCCTACATTACCTGATCCACGCATGCTATATATGGCTTCACCTTTACGACTTGAAGAAGTTGAAAATAGAGAAACAGCTGAAAAAAGCTCGTTTTCCAGTTTCGCTTCAGCCTTTCCACAAGATTCTACTAAAAGTCCTGTTGATTCTCAAGAAAGTTCAGAAGAAGATTCACCTTTAGCAAAAAATCCTATATTAACAAATCTTTCTGATCAAGGAATTTCAGTAAATGTAAGTGGTGGAGATTTAAAAGCTTTTCAATATCGAAACTCACAACCCGATATACCTGATATTTCTAAGATTGTCATAACTGAGAAAAAAAGTTATGAGGAAAGTATGGCCACAAATAAAAACATAGGATTAGTGAATATTTATGATGATCTTGATTTAAGGATAAGAAATTCTCAGCAAAACCATGAAGATTTAGTCAAAGCTGAAGCTTTGACCTATGCGAATTCAGGGTCAACAAATTATGAACCCCCTAAGAAAACCCAATCTTGTACAAATTTCGAAACAGAAATTAGCCTTCCACCTTTACCAGCCTCACCTATAAACCCAATGTCCCCAGCTCCTTTCCCCAGTTCCTCATCTCTTATCTCTCGGATTTCTAACCGTCCTCAACCATTTCCCTTAAAGCCATTAGTCATAAAATCTGAGCCTAAAGTTGATGTTGTCTGTGATTACACCCATCATCTAGCAAACTATCCTGTAGACTGGGAAACCACAGGTGTTAAAAAAGTTCTTGACTGCCTAAACGAGACAAGTCAAATGCATTTTACAGGTTTATCATCAGCTTTAGCAATAAACCTAATCCGCAAAGGTAAAAAAAAATATAAAAAAATCACATGCGAAGTTTCAGGAATAAATTTATGTTTTACTAGTTCCTGTATCAATCCTGGTGATACAAAATTTAAAAACAACCCTCCAGTTAGAAACTCAGCCAATAGCAATTTATTATGGGATTTACTAAAAATGAAAGGAATTGATAATATAAGTTCATGTCATGCATATATTTCCCCACATCATAAACTTACTAAGAATTTTCAAACTGCGCTTAATGGGATTTCTAGTCTTGGATGTACTTTACAATCTGTTTGGTTTATATTAAATAAACCAGTTTCAAGCAATGATCAATTAGAACATTATATTGTTAGACTTGCTAAATGGATGAGTTTATATCCAGCACAAATATTAGGGGTTAATGATTGTAGAGGATCGATTTGTAAAGGAAAAATCGCTGATCTTATTGTATGGAACCCGAGAGAAAAGTCAAGAATTTCGGTTGATTATAGTTATTATGCAACTTCACCTTATGCTGGACAAGGACTTATGGGGAAGATTAAAAGGGTTTATTTAAGGGGTAAAATTGCTTATGAAGAGTAATTTATTCTCATACTATGGGTGGATTCACTTTATATTAGTTATTTTATAATTCATTAGGGTTAGTCATAAGAGATTTTTTTGTTTTGGCAAATACTTTTAATCCTTAAATCCTTAATGGAATTTGATATAATTATTTGTTATGAGCTTCTATAAGGTACTTGTTATAGGAGAAGTTGGTGTTGGTAAAACTTCTCTTGTAAACAGAATTGTATACAATAGTTTTTCAGAGAAATATAAAGCTACTATAGGCTGTGAATTCGGCTTGAAAATAATAGAAATCAAAGGGGAAAGTGTGAGGATACAATTATGGGACTTGGCAGGACAAGATAGACTTGGAGGTATTTCTAAACTTTACTGCAGAGACGCAAACGGAGCTATAGTCGTAAACGATGCCACTAGAGAAAAAAGTTTAGAACAAGCATATTTATGGAAAGCTAGCGTTGATGAAAATGTATGCATGGAAGATGGTTCCCCAATCCCAATGGTTCTCTGTGCAAACAAAGCTGATCTTCTAACTCAAGAGTCTTCAATAACCGAAGAGTCAATTCAACAATTCTCAAGTTCAAAGAAATTTGTGGCAGGTTTTCTCTGTTCCTCTAAAACAGGAATGAATACAAATGAAGCTCTAATTCGCTTAGTAGAAAGTATAATGGAAAAAACTAGAAAAACTGACCCATTGGCTGATGATATAAGAAAAGGTGCAGCACGGAAACTAGAACCTAAAAACCATCAAAGTGATAAAAAGAAAGGGTGTTGCTGATTTTTAAGATTAGATAATATTTAATATGGGCTCTGGCTGCGCGTGCCAAAATTCTATTGAAAATGATTCTTCTGATCGGATTAGGCTTCATAGACAGGGAAACCTCACGTTTTATATACACGGTATTAACTAAGTAGAAAGACTGGTCTCGGGGAAAGGATGCAAAAAGACTCCAGCATGGCAAACAACTATGACAAAAGAAGAAATTGATGTTAAGATTAAGGAGTTTTGGGATACTAGAGTTGAAGGAAACCCTATGGTTTGGCAGGTGTTACAGCAAGCATGTGTTGAACCTGAATCTGAAAAGGCTGAAGAACTTGTTAAAACTTATAATTTGACATTGAATAATGGACTTTTACAACAGACTTACGATGAACGAGNCCCTATGGTTTGGCAGGTGTTACAGCAAGCATGTGTTGAACCTGAATCTGAAAAGGCTGAAGATCTTGTTAAAACTTATAATTTGACATTGAATAATGGACTTTTACAACAGACTTACGATGAACGAGGCTATAGATACGATTTACCACCATTTGTAATAAACCCAGCGGTTAAGTATGGAGAGACCAAGATTATCACAAGGGCTCCAGCACAGATAAAAGTAGAAAATTTTGAATTGATCCTAAGAGCTGCAGGGTTAACTGATTGTAAAGTTAATACAAGAACCGATGAAACAGTGAAAACTATTAAAGAAAAATTTATAGCGCATGCTAAGCTACAAAAAGAAGTGAGATTGTTTTTCAATGGAAGAGAACTTAAAGATGATAACCTACTAGGACATTGCAATGTTCCCCAAGGAGTTGTCATTCAAGTATTCATAAAGCCTTAAAAATAATATACTATCGAACTTATATCTATTATCTACACATCTCATATAAAAAAAAAATTTATTCTTAAATATACCTAAAAAATCTATATCAACAATTCTAAATCCTATAACAATCCCTAAAATTATCCTTATCTTTTCTATTAAGGTAGCCTAACTCGTTCTTTTTTGATTTCAACATGTCGTGTCCTATCAAGTATCTCTCTGGTTTTTCCAACATAAATCATATCAAGCGAGCTTCTAAGCTTGCCTTCCATATTTTCAACCAATGCAATCATATTGTAAACATGATTTTCTCCAAATGGATCAGCACATGGTTTGTGCTCCTGATACTGTCTAGTCAACCCACCACTTAAATCCATAACCCCAGCATTAGCATCTTCAACTGAAATCTGTAAAAACACTGTTGATGTAATATTATACTTAACAGATTTAGACTGAGGGGTAATTTCTGCTTGTATCAAATTAGTACTTTCCCAACACGCTTTAGCAACACCTTCTCTAGGGTCACAATCACGTTTAATAAGAAATACACAGGCAAATGAGTTTGATCCAACATCCCAGAAATAAACACTTGAAAAACCCCCATCATAATAAAGTCTCCTGTATTGATTGAACTCTTCATTAACTTTTACTTCTAATTTTCTTAAAGCATCAGAAAGGTGGGGAGCATCAGAGATTGGAGGTTGATATTGATTACTCCATGGAGATCGGTAACTATCTCCATCACGATTGTATTCGCAAAGGATGAATTCTTGGCCTGTTTGGGAACAGTGGCCGATTTGAAAAGGCTTGTCTACCCTTTGGCAGATTTGGTCAACAGTTTGTTCATCGTCAATAAGTTTACTTAAACCTGCTATGCTTTTGTCGCCAAGACCTGGGGGCATTCTTCTCATCAAGGTCAATCCTGAGGTCAAAATTTCGCTCATAAATATGGACTATATATGCGAGGTTTTTATGAATAATTAGCAGATTATGTGGATTTAGGATTATTTCAAGCATTTGGAGAAAATAAGATTTCATATGTAGAAAATTATGAGAAGGGTGATAAGAATGGAATTTGGGTTTTTTTTTTTGTAGGAGATGGGATGTTTTCGGTGTTTTAGAAGGTAAGTTTAAGATGGGGAAAATTTTTATTAGAGAAAAATGATTTCTTGATTTTTTGATGAGGGAAGATTTTTATGTTTTGGGGATTAGAGAAAGGGGTTTAAAGGATTTTTGTGGGTTTTGATTGCTTTTTTATAAGATGCTATATAATATATAATGGAAGGAAGTAGTGCTGATGTGACAGTAGATGAATCTAATAGTGATGATGACTCACTACAACTTGATGAAGAGAATTTAGCGAGATTGCGTGAAGCTGCAAAACTCGGTGTTGGTAAAGATAGCCAAGGAAGACGCAGGGGCATTTTGGGTCAATTGCCAGGAAAATGAGTAAATAAATTCTAACATTTCTCACGTTAATCGCAAAGAGATGATTTTTTTAGGATAATTAGATTGGTTAAAGGTTTTATTGTGAGATTCGAGGATGATTTAAGAGGTTTTTTGGTTTTATGATGGGTTTATTGTGTTAGTTTTGCTTTTTGTTGAAGTGCGATAAAAGTGCTGTAAAGAATTTTTGTATGAAATTTTGGTTGAGAAGGATGATTTAAGATTTAGTAAGTGAGAGTTTAATTAGGGATTTTTTTAAGTGATATTTCACCAATTTAAACTTATGTATAATTTGCGATAGCATACAACCAGTAGGATCTTTTTTTACAGCATAAAATCTCACTACACAAACCAAAAATCACAAATTTAAGCCTTCAACTCCATTCTTTCCCACCTACTCCTTCATCCCATCAACACATTCACCTTTCTAACCATGCGCTTCATTTCCACACCTTATTCCTAAAAAGCCAAGTCCCACATAATATTCTCTAAAAAACCCTTATCCCTCTTCTAATAAAACCTATAATTCTCTATCAAGTCACATCCATTATTCTAATAAAAACTTCCTAATAAATATGAATCAAACCCCAAAAGTTCAAGACTTTTATAAACAAAAAAGCTGGTGTGACGCAAAAGACACCCTAGGGATTTGGCGAGTAGGTCGTATAAAAAAGCGTACTAAAACCATTATCATAGTTCATTTCGATGGATGGAGTGACAAATGGAAACAAATTTACTGCTTACATTCAACACTAATTGCCCCATTTCGTATGCATTCAAAAGGTTACACCGGCCAATTAAAAAAACCTTTAAGAGACTGGGATTATAATGAAGATGCTATAAAAACCTCAGAAGGAATCATGTCAATTATAGTCCATGACAATTTCTCAGGTCTTGCCCCATATGAACTTACATTGTTTTTACGTGGAGATCTTTATATACAAGTTGATTCACTTTTATGTCACACTTATTCTAATCCAAATAAAGAAGTCTCTAGAGTTGTTGAGTTTTTCAATGGGATTATTGATATGATTATCAAATGGATGAGTGTTGCACCAACTGAAACTAAAAATTGTGACCCTGAAACCCCAGATAAATACTTATACTATAAAAGTGATGCGATTTATAAATCTATATATGAGATAATGGAAATGCTCAATAGTATTTTTGGTTTTGTTCCTCGAACTGCTGACTTTTTTGAGAAATATAAACAGTTAGTTACAACAAAAATATTCATACACAACTTTTTAAATAAAGACGGTATGAAGCATTTTATAAATATACTAAAAGTGATAAGCTTAGAAAATCTATGGCATGCTGTTGTAAATATCCCAGCAATATTCTCAATATCAACAGTAGTAGCTAATAGCTTATATATAATGCCTCTAACAGAATGCTTAATAAATCAATTTGAATGTTTACCTCCTGAGGCATTAGGTTATATAATGGAAAACCAAGAAAGTGTATCGTTGTTTATGAAAAACGTTGAAAGCATGATTGATTTAGTATCAAGTCCACATCAAAAAGAAAATTACATGGACTTTTTTAGAAAATTCTTCAGATGGCAATGCTCAATCAACAATTACGATCATGAAATTGCCCCTGAAATCAAACTTTCATTAGTATCCCCAAGAAATAAACCCCCAGCATTTCCTACACCAAGAAGATCAGCATTAAAACCAAGTCAACCTAAAAGATCTGATACAATGAAAGATCCGATTGATTTAAACCCAGAAGTTTCTATGTCGAGTTTTAATGATTTAAAGCAGCTTATTGAAAGAAGACATCTTGAATGTGTTCAATTAATAGAAAACAAAATTTCAGCAAGAAAAGATACTCATGATTCTTTGGAAATTGTATTTAAATCGCATAGTTCTTGTGATGAACAAGAGTTTTCGCTTTTAAGTACTGTGGAGTATTTGCTTAGTGAAGATAAATTTGATGAAGCACTTAAGGTTATTAGATGGAGGAAGAAAGTTTTGAAAATTGCGGCGATGGATGGGTGGGAAGTTGCTCAGGAATTAGGAAAAATGACTTTTCATAAACTTGAAATCGACTCTTATGACCTTATTAAAGCTACATTGAAGGTTAATAATTTGATTAATAAGAATTTACCTTAGATGTAAGCTGATTATGAATAATTAAGTTATGTGAAACTGTTGATTTTGCTGTTAGGATGTGAAATTGTAGTTATTGAAGATTTTAAAAATATTAGAATTAAAATTAAGTTTTAGATTTTAAATGTTTTAAACTTGTAGATAAAAAGAACATAAAAAATCTAAAAAGTATTTTGAAGACTTCAAATAAAATCTCATTATTAAATCATACTCATAATAATTTAATTATATAAACAATTTATATAATCATAATTACAATATACATTCACACTCTCAATTCCTACTAAAAAACAACCAAAAATTCCACCTCACTTTCTCTATCATCTTTCAAAAACCTTCATTTCCCATCAACTACCAGCCTACTTTATGCATAGCACAAATTTTAATTACTAATCAGTGAATTTCCTTAAATATTCCCTAACAAGAGTACTACTAAGCAAGAACTGAAACCTAACATCTTCAGCCATAATCTTAACAAAGTCATTATGCCTAACACTCTCCAAAACCTTAAAATTCTCAGTAAGTTCCCTCTGAGCCTTATTTTTTCCAATAATAATCCTAGCCGAATACTCATCATATTCTTCTTTTGTCAATGATCCAACACCTTCACCTATAGATATTACTGGAAGTATTCTAGCTGCAACATCAAAAATTTCATCAATCATTGTGACAAATTCATTGTATTCCAAAATCTCAGATGCATCAATATCATATTGTCTAAAAAGCCATTCGATTTTATCACTTAATTTTCCTTTACCTAAAAATATTGCTATCAACATGAGCTTACGAACTTCAATAAGCTTTTTTTCATTCTTAATCTTGGTTAAAAGTTTAAATGTTGAGGACTCAGGGGATGATAACTCGTCTAGATTGATTTCAAGATCGAGAAAAGCTCTTTTTAATTGTGATGAGCTTAAGTTGCCATCGATGCTTTCACTTTTGATGCTTTTTGATAACTCTTTGAAATCTAGTCTGGAGAAAACATAATTGTTTTCGTTTTGCATTATGATTTTGTCTTGGGGAGACATTTTTTGAATTTGTGCTGCATTTGGTAATGGAGCCTCTTCTCTTTTTGGTGCACAAGCTCCCATGATTTATTATATATTAATACTACTTGTATAGAGATAATTCATATCACACTTTAAAAATATCCATATTAATAATTTTTTTTTATAAAACACTAGACTGTCTCTTACTCTCACGATCAGGGGTAAAGAACTTATCTTCAGCCGAGAACTGTTTGAGTCTCATCGCCAACTCATTATTATGTTCCAAAAGTTTCTTAATCGTCGCAGTCCTCTCAGCCAAATCTACTGACAGCCTTTCTCTCTCTTTACTCAAAGTTTCAAATGCTTCAGCAATAGCAATTCCATCAAGTGATGCCTGCCTTAAATTCAAATTTTCTTCCATCATAACTTGATTATCTTCATCCATAGCTCTTAATGTTGTCTTAGTTATATAAAGACTTTCTTCAACTCCAGTTAAATTAGCAAGTAAATCATGTATTTTACACAGATTTGTATGCATAGTCCATCTCAAGAAAACTCTATAAAAAGTTTTATGAGTGTTATGTTTTCCCATAACCATTGCTAGATTTTGCCCTCTTTTTGTATGTGTTTGTAATACTTCAGAATAAGCATTCATATAAACAAGATCTGAATTTGAGTTTTCTAAACGTCCTTCTAAAGTTTTTATATCTCGATCCATTTTAGCTACAAGGCTATAAAGTTCTCTACGGGGAAGTTTGTTTATTGTATTAACAACAAGAGGAAAACCTTTTTTCCATGTGAGGAATCCATGCAAGAGATCTGGTTTACGTTTAAAAGCAAGCATTCTATGAGCTGCATGAACTAGACGTTTACGTTTTATTACCCAAAGTTTCCAAGTTGTGAAAATCCTAGGCATTATAGTATTATCGTTAGGGTTTATAAGCCCTGCTTTGTAACGAAGTCTGTTAATACCTTTGCGTTTTAGCGCCGCTTTAAGGCTTTCACGTTCATTTATGTATTGTTCGACATACTTTGGATCGATACCTTCATCTTTTATAAGCTTGGTAAGGATCTCATTTCGATCTCGAAGGAAAGAGTTTTCTATTGCAACAGGACCTTCTTTGTTTACATTTTCAAAAGTTTTCCTAAGTTTGAGACATTCAGTCCATAAGTCAAAAGCGCTTCTGAATTTTCTAGTTAAAGCTCTGAGTATTGTCCTTCGAACTTTTCCTTGAGCCGTAAGTTTGAAGCCTATAAAATTTTGCCATTTTTGGAAGTATGGGAAAACAGTTCTTTTAGCCATTGTGTAAAGTATACGATTTACTGAAGAGTTTTGTGATTTATCTTTCCATTCAGATTTTGTTGATTGATGAGATGCATAAGCTTTAATTGCCCCTAAACCTGTATATAAGCTATCTCTATAATATCTTTTATTAACCCCACCAAAAACTATTTTAACATAAGCACCAATATCATGTAAAGACTTCCAAGATTTAAAAACTCTTTTTATAAGTTTACTCATATAATTATTTGATGCCATATGAGCTTTATTCAACTCCCTCTTACTGTTTTTTGTAAACTCAATCATTTTACATACCGCAAAACCTGTTTTCATATTCTTTCTAACCACAGCAAATTTCTGTGAAGCTAAACGTATAGCTTTAATCTTTTTTGTTGTTTTAACCCAAGATGAAAACACATTCCCTTTTTCTTTTGACATAAGAACACTAAACATTTTCACCATATTCGTCTTCTGAATTTTCCTTTGTATCATTTTCAGCTCATTTATCTTGTTATTATCAGTTTTTATTTTCGCTGATAATCCGTCAAAGAGAAGTTTATTACAATTCCTATGCCACATGTCAAATTTATTACGTAGATACCTCAAACGATATTTCTTGCACAGCCCTATCAAAAGATCTTCAACCATATTTAATTGATAAGTTTGTCTTGCTTTAGATTTTATTGAAATAAAAGCATTTTTCTTTCTTAAAAAATGAAACAGTTGAGAAAATTTAGATACTTGATGCTTTATACCTTGAAAACGTTCTTTCATAACTTTAAAAGCAAAAGCTGCTCTGTTTTCTGAATACTCAGATTCAAATTGTTTAACACTTCTGTCTAATAGGAATTCTTTGACTTTTTCTTCAAAAGCGATTTTTTTCTCACATTCGCTTATGATATTTTCTCTATCTTCGATTTGTTTTTTCAAAACTTCCTCTGTACCTTTAGCGACCCTTTTTTGTATTTTGGCTTGTTTTTTAATCCCATTCATCTCGATTTTAGATATGGTTTCAAACTTGTTTTTTATATAAATCATCCAAGTCCTCCAAGCTTTTTTCTCTCTGTTTTTATCCCAGAGTTTTCTTAATCTGCCCATTTTGTCTAGTTTTAAATCTTTAAATTTTATCATGCCGATCCATCTGTCCCAATACACTTTTCTACACCCTTGGCTGCATCTGATTAAAGCATTAGCTATTCTTAAACGACTCCTTTTTTTAAGATTTTTAAGAAACTTAGCTGATCTTGCTGATTCTTGATTAAAATCATCTGTAAGTCTTTCTAATGTATTTTCTAATGATGCTTTTTCTGTTGCAAGTCTATAAGTTTCATTTAAAAGCTCAGTCTCACGTAGTGCTTTCATTTTAGCTTTAAATTTGTTCATATAAATCTGTTTGTTTGTCATACCTTTTCTATGTGCGATTTTTATAAACATTTGCTTGAACTGTTTTCTGATTTCCCAAAAATTCTTCCAAGAGCTAAAAGTTGTCAAAACCCCTCCTCTCATTTGCATCAAAATAAAATTGTTCATTTTTCTCTTAGCAAACCATTTTCTTTTATTGTTTATTGACTTGTTAAGTATAGCAACTAAAGATCTTCTATATAAAAAATTTCTTAATTTCCTTTCAATAATCATAGCCCCTGAAAGCATATTTGAAGTAGTAAAAGCATTTTGTGCCCATGTTCTCATATAAGTCGCTAGTTTAAAATTTTGTATTCTTAATATAACTCTTTTCATTGACTGTCTAGTCATATCTTGTGTTTTCCCAAGTTGGAAACTTAAAGTTTCTTCAAGATTTGTAATATGTTCAAGTAATATTGAGTTAGTTTCAGCGTATTTCAAATTTTCTAAATGTAAATCTCTATAATTTATTGTTGATATTGAATCTTTCCATTTACGAAACGCTGAACCGATTTTGAAAATGTATTCTTTGAGAATCATTCGTTTGATTCTTGGTTTTGCTTCTCGGAAGTACTCTGTATGCTCTCGCCAATGAGTAAAATAACTGAAAAGTTCTCCACGGAAACATTTTGCAAACATTCTTCCAACTTTTATATTGTGAATACGTTGTTTTTCTTCAATAACATCTTTGTGAAGATTTTCGTATTTTTCACGTAAAGGTTTTTCGTAGTTGAGTTCTTCTTGGGTTCTTTGCAGTTTGTTTGTTATTATGAAGTTCTTCCATGCAAAGAAGAGTTTTTCTTTGACGAGGTGGGATTTGGTTAAGTCGTTGCCTCGAAGGTAAAATTCGACTTTCTCGATTTTTTTCATGGTTTTGACTTCGGATTTCCAGGTTGACACGGCACGGTATTGATCTTTACGGATCCATCGTTTGACCATTTTACGTACTATTGTGTCTCGGAGACTTTTGCGTTGGGTGTATCTGTTAAGTTCGTTAAGGATATTAATCTGGTAGACTTTATCAGCATGATCTTCTTTCATTGAAAGTATTTCACGATCCTTTTTCCTTAGTTTGGTATATTCTTTAAAGGCAAAGAAGTATCTTGATCTAAGAAGTGATGCAGCGAAGTCTACAGCTAGATCCTCTCTTGACTGTGCAGCTTTCATTTTTTCGTTGAAACGCTGCCATTTACTAATAGCACTTCTTAGTTTCCCCACAAATGCTCTGATCGTCAATTTGCTTCCTTGGAAATCTTTACGTCTATTTCCCATAGCAAAAGTCTTAAACTGTATAAACCTTGTCCTAATCGAACTCTCTATTTTATCCTTAAAAAGTTTCGAAAGCACTGTTAAACAAAGAATCTTTTGCCTTTTATCCTTCAATTTACTAAGCATTAAATTCCTCCATTCAGAAAATATCTTAGCTTGTGTTCCTTTTCTACTATAAATATCAACAAGATTCATCCTAGCTAACTGTGTGCTTCTCCAATTCAGTTTTCCACGCCAAGAATCAAAACATGATTTCACCCTCCTATCATAAAACTTAAATAAATTCGCGACTATTTTTTGCGTCCCTCTCCATTTAGCACTTTCATAAAACACTGAATCTTTTATCCTACTAAGTCCATAATTATACACTTTACATGTCATTTTCTGTAATTCTAAAGCAATATTTCTTGATGCTAATACCCGACAATGACGTTTTTGTACCCATTTCATATTATCAATTTCACTATTTTTAATGATTTGGAAGTTCTCATATCTAGCAATTTCTTCATGGAGTTTTTTAATGATTTCCATCCTTTCTACTTCCATTCTAGAAAGAGTTTCACATAAATTACTTCTTTCATGGATTATAGTCGCATTTTCATGTTCAAGATCATTTACCCTGCTTTGTAAAAACAGATTTTTTTCATTCAAAGCTCGGTTATCTGCTTCAAAAATAAGCACTTGATCGGTTTTCTGTTGAAGTTTGCATATGAGTTCTTTTTTCTCATATGTTGAGCTTGATGATGCTAATTCATAGTCTTTAAGCTTTGATCGAAGTTCTGCTCTTTCTAGTTCGATTTGATGTAAAAGGTGCCTTAGACGACTATTTTCTTCTTTTTCAAATTTCAAATCAGACTGAAGGTTACGGTCGATTATGTTTTTGGCTTTACCTGAGGATTTTGCCATTCGATGAACCTCGTTTGATGCAATACGTTCTTCATGTAAAGCTGCGGTCAGCTCGTTTTTCTCGTGGCTGAGTCTTTCAACTTCTACAAGTAAACCATTGATTCTTTTTATAAGAGCTGTACGATCGCCATCTGTTTCTCTGAATTTGTCAGTCTGAGAATTTTCTATCTCTCTAAACTGTATAGCTCTATCACGATGGAACTGCTCGTATTCTTGCTGGTGGAGGCTATGCTGATTTCTAATAGCATTTTGATAAATTGTCGCGTCTCTAGCAGGTGATTTCGAATATGATCTGTTTAAATTTTCATTCATATTTATAACTGAATAAATTTAAAATTATGAATCCATCGTTGCCCTTGAAGGTTTTATGAAAAAGTTATTTATCTGACAAGATATTCATATCCCAGTTAGAAATCCTTTTATTATCTTAAAACAGTTTTTTTTTCCTTTAAAACTATATCATAAATAATATATACACGTAATATTATAACAAAACATAATATCTAAGCGCACTTAAGTTTATTTTTAAAGTTGAAATATACTAAGAATATTTAAAAAAAAAAGTTTGAAATTATGAATTACATGAAAAACATAATCTAAAACATACAAAAACAATATAAAATCCTAGGCATATAATCAACATAAAACTCATAAACTAATCAACCTATAATCAAAAAATGATATAAAAAAATCATTATTACCAAATACAAGAATTTTATTTATCTAAGCTTAAATCCTCAGAAAATTATATAATTACTTTTACATTTTCATTTTCCCACTATATAGTGTTAAAAGCAAAGTTGCTATTTCTTCTAATACAACCAAATCCTCATCTCTTGAAGTATGCAATATCTTAACTATCAACGGATAAAAACTATTCTCATCCATCATAGCTCTAGGTTTTGAGTGTTTTACAGCTACAACTAATAATAAATCTAAACAATTTTTAGCTTTCCCAGCATCCATATGGCATTTAGCCATTTTTGTAAAAAGTCCTTGTAAGAAATCATTTCTACTTCCAAATGATATAGCAAAAGCATTATCTGATCTAAGAATCTGAATCATTCCCTGAACAGTTTCATCGCCTGTATTATTAAAAACTTCAACTAAGCCTTTTATGTGTGTTTCTTGTAATAATATTGGCTTACATTTTGAAGGTTCTAAAGTTGTCCAGTTGGATATCGCATCAAAAACTCTTGGATTTGATTTTAGAATGTTTATTAAAGCTTTTAAAGCATTGGATTTGTGTAAATGAGTTCTACATGCTACTGATGCGGATATAAATGAACATAATAAAGATGTGCAAAGTTGCTGCATTTTACCATGTTCTTCAAGGTTTTCTAAGAGAATTGGGATTACTCCTGCTAAAACAGCTTGTTCTTGTCGAGCTGGGCTAAGTTTGCAGATGCTGTTTAATGTAAGAATACAAGCTAGGATGGCATCGTGAGATTTTTCTGATTTGAGGATTCTTACAATATCGACGATAAACCCTGCGTTTTCAAGTTTGTTTTGTAGACTCCGATGAGATGCGAGGTTTTTAAGTGCAGTGAGTATCTGAAGTTTTGGGTGCTCAGGTAGACTATGCACACAACTGATAATAATAGACAATACATCTTCTTCACAAAACTTAAGAAGGACACTGCTGCAGCCCTACATACAACTTACAGTCGAAAAAATTAACAGCAGATCAGCAGTTTTTTCTAAATACTGCGCACCATTAGGGTCAGAAGCCATATTATCAAGTGCTAAAGCAAGTCTTTCAATAGCTCCATGAGTTGCCCAAACCCTCAAATACTCTTTTCCACCATCTTCAAGAAGGTTCATAATACAATCAATCCCCAAAACAACCAATTCTTTATTTTCCTGGAAATTCGGGTCTAAGAGTTTAATAATAGCTTCAACTCCACCTGCAGACATTAATATATGTAAACTACAATCACTAGCTTGGAATAATTGCCCAATAAGAAATGCTGTTTCTATTCTCAGTTCTTTACAAAATTCTTCACTTATATACCTTAAAGCTGAAGTTAATAACCCAATACGTCCAGCTAATTCTTGATAACAAGGTTCACAACACATAGAATTAGTTAGTTGTAGAGCTAAATGTAAACTTTCTAAATCTTCATGTTCATCTAATATTTGTTTAAGCACAGGCATAATAGGTATAGATAGTTTTTTTGATGAAGGTGATGATGAAAGCAATTCAAGAAGCCTGTGAAGATCTTTTGGACTCTGGGCAAAGTCTAAGGTTTCTACAAGTTGATCAATTTCGCTATGGTCTTCGATATTTGAAACACTGTCGTCTATACTTTCATTAGCTTGTTGAGATTTATCAACACTATGATTTACTGAAAATATAGAAGACTTTTTCAAGCTTTTAGATAAAAGATCACGTAAGTTGCTACCATAAAAACTTGGTACTGAATTTGTAACTGAGTTCCTAACTTGGTCATCTTCATGATATGAGTTCCTTTGATTTATATGAGCATTAAATAAATCTTCTTGGCTTAAATCCTCAACACTACTTTCTTCATTAGCTTCAGACAATCTTTTATGCGCTTTAGCTAGCCATGGATGGCTAAGCAGATCTTGAGCACTTTTTCTAAAAAAAGGTTCTTTTTGGAAACATAAAGTAAGGAAGTCTTTAAGTTCATTTGATGCTACAGGTGGTATTGGAGGATATTCATCTTGAACTATTCTATACAAAGCTGACATTGGTTCTAAATCAAAATATGGAGGCTTACCTGTTAGTAATTCTATGACTGTACATCCAAGACTCCATATATCACATGATGTTGTACACCTACCTGTTTGTTCAACTATTTCAGGGGCCATCCAATATGGTGTTCCTACAATTGACATACTTTTTGTACTTTCTGTAAGCTTCATAGCAACACCAAAATCAGCTAGTTTTACTGTCCCATCTTTTGTTGTAAGGAGATTAGCACCTTTTATATCTCTATGAACTACACCTTGAGAATGAAGGTATTTTAATCCTTGAAGAACTTGACTTATGAATAAAGAAACTAAGTGTTCTTGAAATGCACTGAATTTCTTTACTATACCGGATAATGAACCATTTTCAACATATTCGAGGACTATGTTTAAGTATTTGTCTGTTGTTATCACGTCGATATATTTTACGATGTTTTTGTGGCTTAGACGTTTCATTAGGGTGATTTCTTTTTCTATTAGACGTGACTGGTCTTCGGATATGTTAGAGATGGAGATTTGCTTTATGGCCACGATCTGCCCAGTTTCGATGTTTAGAGCTTTGTAAACTTTCCCGAAAGCCCCTTTGCCGATTGTTTCTCCCAGTTGCTATATGAGTGTTACATAAACTCCTATGAGCCGAATTTGGCTTTTAGACATATTGTATGAGCTTATTCAAATTAAGAATTAGAGGTGTTGGAAGCCTATATGATGAAAAGACACACAAGGTAAACCCTTTTGTCTAGACTCATTTCTATCATCCCACTTATCTTCCATGCAATTTCATACCCAAAAACTTTGGGTTATACGTAATTGATATAATATGAATATCGCCTCAGCAAAAAAACTGACTCTACCAACTGTACCTAACATATAGGCTAAAGAAATCCATATAAAACTCCAACAAGACAGATTAAAACGAAATATTAAACTAAATCAGCAGCCTTTACATGATGTGTCGACTGCATCTCCTAGTTTTGCTTTACCGCTTGAAGTAAACCATGAAGAAATTGAAGGAGTTGTTGATCCAGTTGAAGCTATGAGCGATAGAGCAGATACAACTTGTTGTGTCAATTCTTTTATGTGTCCTAAATTGTGCAGTATATTTTAGATCTTTGTATTTATGTAAATACTTGTTTTTTTCTTATTTCAGATAGTTTGTTTAGTAATTGTTTATGATTTTCGGTTTTATACTTGGTTTTAGTGTGGTTATGATATTTAGTATAAGGCTTTTATAGTGATTATTTTAGATTAGGTCTCTGGGTTTGCGAAGTTGGGTTAGATTATTTTATTAAGAGTTTTTGGAATTTTTTATTTAGATTTTTGGTTTTTTGATTGGAGAAGAGTTTTATGACTGATTTTAATTATAGTTTAGTGGTTGGTTATATGAAATATATCTAATTATATTTTTTATTAGTGAATGTTTAGTGCATAATTTTGTATGGGTATTCAAAGTTAAATAAGTATATATGATGATATTTTTTACATGCTATATCTAAGGTTTTTAAATTTTCTATAGTCCTTTACATAAATAGCTTCAAAAAGTCTAGTTTTATTGAATTGTAAGCCAGATTTAAAAATTTGTGTATTACAATCGACTTGCTAACCTAATATACTAATCAAAATTTCCTAATTCTAAAACTCTATATTATTATAACCTTAATATATACTATTCTTTATTATAATAATTAGTTTTTACAGTATTTCTCTTAAATATAGCTTAGAATAAAACTAATAATTGTATTAATATGGGAGTTTGCTGCAGCCAAAATGAAAACCCTATTGTATTACCTAAGGCGAAGAAAGAACTTCCAAATGACTTACGTGAACAATTACGACTTCGTTTGCTTGTTTTTGAACTCAAAGTTTTAAACGCTCCTAGTCTTAAATTAGAGCAAAATCCATTATACATGAGAAGAAAGGGTACATTTGAAGAACTGATAGAAACTCAAGATAATGTGAATAACTAATTCTTTTTGTTTAAAATAGCATAGTCTTTCAACTTTAGGAATTTTTAAGCAGAAGTAATATGCTTATTTGATAAGACGATGAATAGTATTATCAAGTTGATTTAGTGGTTTTGATGTAGTTTCACTAAATGGAAGTGATTGGATATCGAAACAATTAGTTTGGTATAGTTTCTGATAAATAATCAATTTAGAAATAGGTAATGTAAAAATATTGCTTGTATAAGCTTGTCAACGTTAATTACTGAATTAAAATACCTGAATAAAAAATGCATATTGGGTATTAAAATTTGAGAATTTTTGATAGAACTACCAGCCAAAAAAATTTTTTTTGATATTTTTTTTTCAGTTTTAGTATATCAAATTTCAGTTTTATACATTTTTAGGATGTTAGGATTATTATAGTAAGCTATTACTACTTAAAAAAGTTTAAAAACTTTTCATGGAATATATTATAAAATTAGGTTGTTCTATAAGGCAAAAAAATCAAGTTTATTAATATTCTTTATAGAATTTATATCTTCAGAAAATGTATAAATTATAAATAGTGAACTTAGCTAAAAAAATATGTTTTTGCATTATTACTATTTTATAATAAAACAGTATCTTACAATCATATTCCATTATATTTTTACCTTTTTCTAATAATCTTTTATTATTAATAGACCAACCCGTAATTTTACTTTATCATCATATACATTATTACCTAACTAATACTATATTTAAATTTCCACTTCATCATTTAAAAATTAAATCATAAATACCTTTTACCTTTATTCCTAATATCCCTTAAATAACACCAATACCAAAAAATATCAAACCATCATTATATACAAAAAACACACAATAAACTTATCCAGCAAACATATGCTATTTTTATACCGAATCATATTAATCAGGACCAATAATTCCAATCCTAACCTTATCTTTTAAAATCAAAATTTATAATTTTTGTATTAAAAATTGTGTTTTTCAATATTCTGATCTTCAATCGCAATACAATAATAAAATATTATACCGTTTATATACACTTTTTTAAGACACCAATAGCTGTATCTATAATTATCCTAAAGATAATTTAAATATCTTCCTTTCATAGCTTTAATATCTTATCTGATTCTATTTTCCACGTTAATAATTTTCATTATGGGAAACTGTGTCTGTACCAAACCTCAACCAATAGAAATATTCATGCTCCAGCATGAAAAAACCCCCGACACAAACGAACGTAATCGTTTATGCCTACTAGTTTTTGCAAACAAAACAAGAAATGCCCCTAAGCTTAAAATTGAAAATAATTCTTTATACATGAGAAGAAAATACACATACGAGGAACTCGTAGAAGTGCATGAAAACTAACATTTACTAACTTTGTTATGTAATTAGATTTTATATTGTCTTAGAATTATTGAGTAACTTTGATATTATATGATGCAATTATTGAATCAGAAATAGATTTTAGGTTTGAAGAAGAGTTTTATAATGAAAACTGATAATTTTTTAGAAGATATACGTTTGTATTTTTAGAGGGGTGAATAAGTTTTATAATTTATTATGATTTGTTGTGGTATTAGATTTATTGAGAAGGTAAAATTTTATTTGATATTAAAATACTACTTGACATGTTTATGTATATTTAGGGATTATAATAAATATTCAAGAAATGATGATTGATATTATGGGTATATGAATAAAAGGTGTGTGAAAAACTGAAAAGCAATTTATGAGGAAATAATGAGATGTATTATGGATTTATATTTTCCCTTATATGTCTGAATATTTTTTCGCTTGGATATCAACTTATATTTACAGATTCCTATGCTTATAATAATTTAAATAGTAATTCGATTATAAATCGAAGCTCTAATTTGAAATAATGCTATAATTATATCTTTATAATGCGAGCTACTGATCTTGGTTTTAGAAGTCCGAAAGAAAAAACAGCAGAGTTTAATTTGCCATCAGTCACTTTTGATGGAAGAGTCTTACCAATATTACATGTAAATCCTCATCCAACTTTTTCAAGGTCACGAAGATTTTCGCAATATGATTTGGATGCTCGAAAAACTGGTGAAAAAGCAGGACCAGGAGCTTATAAACTTATTCCACAGCCAGGTGAGAAGTGGCAAATTAATGGTACCCCACTTTATAAAGAGCTTCATAAAAACGTGGATACAGGGGATAACGGGTATTTATTTGTTGGAAACAGTCTACAGTACGAGACTTCCTTCGTTAATAACAGAAGAAAATCATTACAAGAACATTCAAATGATGGATATTCTCTAAAAGATTCTACAAGAAAATCCAGTGCAATGAGAAATACTAAGATATACTACAAAAGCTATGAACATAATGAAAAATTCATCAGAAAAATAAAAGAAAAAGAGCCTACTGAAGATTCAGAGAATACTAAAGAAACATATAGAGACTGTCAAAGAAAGGTAGCCATAGAAGCAAGGACAAAAAGTGCATCTCATAGATCACGCAATATAAACAAAGGGTTTTTTAAAAGCCCTTACCTTATGTCAAAAGTTAATAAAATCGCAATTAAAATGCGTGAATTGCAGACAAAAAACAGTTTATAAAGTTAAATTTAACTTCAGCTTACATNAATCGCAATTAAAATGCGTGAATTGCAGACAAAAAACAGTTTATAAAGTTAAATTTAACTTCAGTAATCTAATTTTATAACCTCAGCTAAGATCTTATTGCGTTTTGCTAGGAAAGCTAAAGAGTTAAAGAAAAAAAATCTTATCCTGACTTAGGATGAGCAGTCCTTTATAAGTAGATAAACTATCAATCATCAGGTAAATAAAGATATGAATAATTATTAACAATCTTATGACCAATATAACTAGAAATATGAACCTGATATAGTTTTAGATGAGGTCATAAAATGCTTACTCTGACGAACTCAAAAAAAAAAACTAAACAAGAAGTAAAGATGATTATAAACAACAAGATGAGAAGAAAATGATTATAAAGTAAAATAAATTAAGGTATTATTTTTAAATATGATCAAAAATACAAGTAAAAAAATTTTTATAAAATCTAGTCATTAATAAATCCTCATAATTGGTATTACATAATTTGTATATTATATTTAAAGCAGCATTATGGAAAAATGATCATCTTTCGCATAAAAATTTGAAAAATCAGCAACCACAATCGATAAAACCATCTAATTTCTTAATAATCTAACTATACTATATTGATGTTAAATTATTCCTCCCACTCAAACTTTTCGTCCATCCTATTCCTATCCCTGCTAAACTCCATAACAGTCCTCCCACATTGAACTGACAACCTCTTCTCAAGTACTTGTGGTCCTTCTAACATAATCAAAGTTCCAAACTTGCTATTATTATCTTGTACCATAAACTCATTATCAACAAAACTAATTTTCGCATGACATCTTGATACAGAAATATCAGGAATCCTAACATCTGAGTCATGTCCTCTACCAAGCATAACTGAACTTTTATTCTTAAAACTTATAAGATAAACCCCTGGTTCTCTTTGTTCTGCCTGTATTCCTTCTAATACCAAAAATGGCATTTCTGGTCTTTGGCATCTAACAAGATCATAAGATACAGAATTCACTTTTATAGTAAATGGGAGTTTTTTCTTACAAAGTTCACAATCTATAGATTTTAAATGACGTGCGAAAGTGTTTTCTGTCACACGTGAATTCATCCATGCTTGTAAACACGCAATATGTATATATTTCATTGTCCCTGAACATTTACATATTGATATAAGAGGGTTTGCTTTTTCACTGTTTTCACAAAGACATACTCTGCACATTAAGCCTTTTTCATTAGCGGCTTCAGTTGAAGCTTCATCAAAATGGTCACCTTCACGTTTAATAGCTTTGACTCTAAACTGCAGACGTCCTAGTTTTAATATTGTCCCTTGTTTGAGTGTATATGATTTTTGAGGATTTGAATTCCGTGAACTTCTGATTATGAGCCAAACTGGATAGTTTTTGGTTGAGCTCAGAATACAATCACTATGGTCAATAAGCACAGATACTAAGGCTTCATTTTCTTGATCGTCTGATAGTAGTATATCATTTCCTAGACGACTGATTATTGTACTACATAATATCTTTAGGGTTTTTCGGGTCGCAGAACTTGTTTCATAGTCGTAAAGAGAGTGTGAATCTCGAGGCCATGTGCTTGTATTCACATAAACTCTATGTAGATAGTTACATTGTATTTCTTTTCATATTTACTACATTCAAATATGTGAAGGACAATTTTTAGGAAATTATTAGAGTGTAAAAGTATTTGAGGATAAGGAGATTGGAAAAGTGAAAGGATATGGGAAAAAAAATTTGCTTGGGAATATGCAGATAAGTTTATGATGAAAGTGGATTTGTGTGGGTTAGTTATTGGGAAATTAGTTTTTTTTAGTATGTGGAATATTTTGAGTGTTTTGCTTAATGGGATGGGTTAATATGAGTAGTTTTATAAAATATGTGTGATTTATACTTAAAAATATGATAATTAAGTTTATTGTAAGATCTATATAACACTTATTTTAATGGCAAATCTATATTATCTTCTAAAAAATTAGCAAATTTTATCTCAATTCTAAGCGATTTGATAAATAATAAAAAAATTATAAAATGAAAGAAGTTATAATGTTTAGGGATACTTATGAAAGAATTTTTCTTATAAACAGACTTAATTCTGAATTATAAACTTTCTAAAACTTTATACCCTATAATCTTAGACACCAAATAAATCAAAAAAGTCTACAAAAAAACCTGAGTAAATATTTAGAAATATTTATTCTTAAATACTCAGTCTTGTAAAAGCAAATCTGCAAAGAAATCTAAAGTAAAATTGTGAAGTCCAGGTTTTCGATTTACTTTTAAGTGAATTTTTATCCTCAAAATTATAATAGGCCTAGAATTTTTTAATCAACCCTTTAAACAAAATTTTATAGATAAATCTAGTTTTCTCTTCAACTTTTTGAATATAAGTTTGTATAAAATTTGGCTAATAACTGCCGATATACTACAATAAATATGGGTTTGGTTAAAGAAAATTTAATGGAAATTGATATTATAGTTCTTGATATGTAAGTTAAAGTGTATTTGGGTTTCTAATAAGATTGAGATATAAGAAAATTATTTACACTATTTTGATGAGGTTGAATTATTTGCTTTTATTTTGCAAAATGATAGGAATTTTATTAGTAATTGCATATACGATAAAATCTTATAAGTTTAAAAAAATATTTTTAGTATCGCATACCGTAAATTCCAATCAAAAAATTCAATAACTTATTTCTCTTACCATAACAAAAACTAATAACATTTTCCTTAACAAATACATTAGTTATTTTCCTACTTTATCGCAACTGGAGGGATGAAAAAGTACCCCAAAAAATCATTTTTGGAATGTTTATCTCTCTGTTTAAAGATTCTTTGTGGGCAATTATTCACATGTTCATAATCAAAATTATCCCCATCAGTAGGGACAAATGGAGCTTTAATTTCAAATTTTTTAAGTTTTTCTTCATCAATATCATCAAACCATGGATGAGCTTTGATTTCACTGATTCCATTAGCTCCTAGCCTTGTTTTTGGCTTTCTTTTCAAAAGTTTATTGCAAATATTCGCTGATTCTTGACTCCATCCATTTGGCAAAGTAGTTGGTAGTATTTTTGCTTGATGATTAAGTATGGATTCACGGATTTCTTTTCTGTTTTTTCCTACATAAGGCCTTGTTCCCATGATATTTTCAAAAATAATGACTCCTAAAGCAAAATAGTCAGATACAAAACTGTGATTTTGACGGCAAATTATTTCAGGAGCCATATAGCCTGGTGTCCCTGCGGTTTCGGAAAAATTTTCTGCTTTCCATATGGTTGAAGTGCCGAAATCGGTTAAAAACGCATAACCCCTGCTATCATAGACTATGTTTTCTGGCTTGATATCTTTATGTAAAATATGACATGAATGGATGTACTCTAAACTTTGTAGCAAGCAAGCTATAAGGAACTTTATTTCCGGCTCAGAAAACTTATGGTTTAGCATTTGGAACCTAAGATCACCACCTAATTTTAAATCTAGTCCTAGGTACAGCTTTTTCTTATCCTGAAATGCAAAGTTGATATTGATGATAAATGGATTATTCATGATTGATAAAAGGCTGCGTTCATTTAGTATTGAATTTAAAGCATCTTTTGATGGTATATTATCTTTTTCAAATTCTTTGATAGCGAATTTCATTTGAGTTTTTTTGTGAGCTACTATCCAAACTCTACCAAGAACTCCTCTACCAATATGTTTTATATATTCAAAGTCATCTTTGCAAATACTGCTTGCATTATCAATTTCTCCACGAATATGACAAGCTCCCATATCTTATTTTATTAATTAATTAGATGCATATTTTTCTAAACTAATTTCATTTTCCCTTATTTAAACGATAAGATATATATTTTTATTTACCCTTAAAACTTAATATTTCTATCAAAATATCTTGTTAAAAAATATTGTGATGCTTGAAATAAGTTAGTTTTTTTATTTTTGATTTGGCTATTTTTTGTGTGTTGCAGTTATATTTAAAATAAGGAATAAGTAATTTGTATTGATTATATAAATAGCAGTAATTTAAATAGATGATTTTCAGTTATTATTATATTAATTTTGCCTAAAAAATAAAAAATAGTTAAAAAGTTGTTGTTAGAAAATAGTTATAAGCATTTTTTTGGTATAAGGAAGGTTGTAATATATAAGTGTGATGATAAAAAAAATGATTTATGAAAAGAAACTTATGCTAATAGTTTTTGTATAATGATATATACTTGAAATATTAAAAAAATTAATATATAGTGCATGAGAAAGTTTATTATTGCCTTTATTGTCAACTAATTCTAAATCTTATTACTTATTTTTTTCTTATCCTGTAAATTATTTCAATATAATCTTCAGCAAGCTATCAACGATCATATTCTTGCTTTATGCTTTATTTTGTAACATCAGCTTGGCTTTAGGATAAAGTAACAATATCTCATACATTTCCAGTTTGTCTAGTCTACTTTCTCTAAGTATTTTACTCATAAATTCTTTCAATATTTCACATACATAATTCCATTAAAATATATTTCATCATCACAATTTGCTACAAAGCAAAATAATCCTCACTCATAAGCTTAAAACATATAAATAATCCTATCATTTTACACAATCTTCAAAATATAACCCCTAAACTACTACTCTCAACACTAAAACAAATCTCATTATTCCTAAAATCTTACTAAAAATGCAAATAATATGCTAAATAGATTTACAAGTACCTTCCGCAAGGCACTTCTTTCATCTAAAATGGCATTCAAACACGCAAAAGATACTATTAAATATCCTTTCCAACTATACACATACAGTAAACCCTAAAAAGACATTGGAAAATCTATAGAAGCCTTATCTATGAAAAATAAATCTGAATATCCTCCAATCACAATAGGATACATAGGCTCAGAAGAAGATATTTTTGCCTGGGAACTAGACACTGATTTCAGAGTTGGTGGCAATTCAATTGCTTCAATAGAAATGAAAAAAGGCTATTGTAATTACTAAGAAGTGAATTTTTTTGGAACCCTTCAAAATTTTAAAGAACTTGATTATCAAGACAAATTATACTGTGAGGTATTGACAAGCATGCTTGTTCAAAAAACTTTTAGAAAATATAATGGTCTAAGAATTGAAGTTAAAACAGATGGGAATCAATACGTTTTAGGATTAATTGTCAAGCAAAATATGAGTCAGATGAATTATGTGGTAAAATAAAATAAGGGTTTAATTGAAGATAAAAGTTTAAATTGGGTGACTTTAGAATTACCGTTATCGAATTTTGTTTTTGATGATAATATTGAGAGGAATTCTGTGAATTATGATTTTGAGTTGTTTAGTGGGATTAAATTGTGTGGGATTAGTTTAGGGATTTATTCACATGATCAGAAACAAGGGAAGTTTGAAGTGAATTTAAAGAGTATAAAGGTAAGGTTTAGGTAGATGATTTATAAAGAGGAATTTAGTGACTTGAATAGTAAGTATCCTTTTCCTATTATGTTTAAGAGTATTTTAGTGGATTCAGTTGATACAGGTAAGGAGAAAATACCTTTTTCGAAACCGAATGACTTAGATAAATTCTTAAACTCTAGATAAAAATGTTAAGGACTATTTGATATATTTACATATTTAAGTATAATATATATATATATATGTAGTCAATTGTAGATGTTTAAAGTAAGTGATAGTTAAGGTGACATGGTTTAAACCTTGTCCAATTGAGGTTTGTTTGTCCTACGATCTCTTTTTTTGGGCAGATTCAGTATGTTAAACTGCCTGTTGTCGCTGATTATGCTAATTGTAGATTAATATACATAATATAAAAATAAAAATATGCTTATGAATTGGAATTATTGAAATTAGAGTGACTTTATTCTATCATGTAGCCTTCAAAAATGCGTAATACACATATAATATTTATATATATAGCATACAGCTTATTGATTTAAGTATTTCCGTAAAATCAAAATCTTTATTCCATACAAACCTAAAAGGCTTTAAATCTCATATCATCATATAATATATTTATCAAAAACCACTATTCAGAATCCATTCAAGTATTACTATAAAATATATATTCTATCAAAATTTAAAAAGTTTTAAATCTCAGATTTCCACACAAAAAATTTCCCTAAAATGTCCCAAAAAATTCCTCAAACATATTCTAGCAAGCCCAATAAGCCAACTAATCATAAAACAAAATCCTTCAAAAAGCAATTAAACTAATCTAATTGTAATTAAATAAAATATATATATATAAGATGCTCAAAGAATTTCTACGAATGGCCAAAATACGAGTTTTACCTGAAATTTTGAGACAATCTACAGCGCCACACACAAGCAAACAGCCTATCCTTAACCCTAACCCTAACCCAAAGCCAAACATCACAGAAAATCATATAGAAAAAAATCCAAGTTTTATATCAGAGCCTGACAATATGCATATAGACTGTGAGAAAAGTCAAAATTTTATATCAGAATCAGACAATATGCATATAGACTGTGACAAAAATCATGAAATGGATGATTTTCTGAGATTTTCTCAAGATGACAATAAAAAAGAAAACAGCTTAGACCATGACGTGAAAATGTCTCAAATCGATTCATTTTTTTTACCAAATCAAGAGCAAAACATTGATAAAAATGAATTCGCTAATGACCTTGAGCCTATCGACCCTGATTTAGACTTATATATTTCAAACATTTTCAAGCAAGACCAACTCATCAAGACCGAAGAAAACAAAAATCAAGAAAGTCATTTAAATACCATCTTATGCAATACCAGTGAAAGCACATTCCCAAATAACCAAGATGTAGACCTTAGAAACAATATCCCAAATGTTTCTTATAAAAATGAGAATGATATTTATACGCAATATGAAACCCGTATAGATGAAATGGATCCTCAATACCCTTTACCTGAAGAAGTTTCTAATATAAATACGTTTATAATAAACAACAGTACGAGAGATACAAGGAAAAAAAAGAGAGTGATAAAAACTCATAAAAAACGCAAGCTTAATATGTTGCTTTATTTTATTGATAATTGTACTTCTGTTATGAAGCAACCAAAGAAAAAAGCTAATGAAAAAAAAGGATGTGCAAAGCCAAGGGAATATCCTAAAAAAGAATACTTTAGGACTAAGCTTATTAGGAATTTTAAAAAGTTTTTAAGGAAGAGGAAAGTAAGTAGAAAATATATAAGTGAAGAAAAGGCTCAGGAGGAAAATATTAAAAATGCTATTGATGAGTTATTGAGATATTGTAATGATAATGAATCTGTACTTTCAGAAATTGCCCCTACTGAGTCTGGACCTGGGACAGAAGGGAAAGCTAAAAGTAAGACAAAGGAAACTCATAAGACTTATAATAGAGAGCATGTTGAAAAGCTTTTTTCAAAGCCTGAAGTCCTTGAAGCTTATAAAAAATATATTCATGTTTTGTTTTTAGAAAAAAGTCCTAATGAGTTGTCTAAAATGTTTGATTTTTATTGTTGTGAGAATAACCTTTCAGAACATACTTATGAGTGCTACAGCAATTGGAAACAACTGAGACCTTTTTGCTATTTTGAGCTTATAGAAAAGTCTCCGCCCGAAAACTCAGAAGTAAGATAAAAAAAATTCTAAATCATTCTTTTATATGTTTATATAAAATAGTTTCTCCTAAAATAAAAAGGAAACTAAATATAAAATCCTTACTTGCAAAAATATTTTCCTCCAAATTATTAATTAAAGCATAAATTCGTATTCAAATATTTTAGAAAGTTAAACTTATCTATAAGCATTCTGAGCAAATATTTTTTTTAATTCTGAGATAAATATAGTTTATAAACATCTTCTTGTATTGTGTTTTCATTATCACTATCAAATTGTTCTTTGCTTTTGAAAGACTCATATGACTTTTTTTCTTCTCTTATGTAAGAAATTGATATTTCTTTAGGTCCTTTCTTTGTAGGCCTACTTCTTAAACGACTTAAAGCCCCAGTTTCTATATATCTTCCTTCAGGACTTGAACTTTTAATCTTGAAATTGTGTTTTGGTAATGGTTTTAGAAACCTGCTGTATTTAATTGCTTTTAAGTGTTCACTTAGAAAATCTTGCTTTCCTACAGGCAAAAATATTGTATTTGGAGGATTTTTATAATTTTTAGGCGTTCCTCTATCAGGCATAAGAGGAGTAGTAGCTCTAGATTTGATTCTGTATATTGACATTATAATAATCTCATATGTCTTTTAATGTTCATAATTTTCTAAACCTTAGGAAAAGACATTGCTAGTTGAAGATCACTTTTTAAGAATACTAAAACAAATTAGACACCTTATCAACAATTACAGGTTTTCTAGAAGATGGTATGGATAAAAAGTTATAATAATGCACTTTAAAATTGTTCGAAAAATCGCTGAACTTCATGGAATATTGGAAAACAAAATCGCAGCAAGGCTTGAACAAGTGCATCGGCTTAAGTATAAATACGGATCGGTAAAGATAGAAGAGATAAAAGTTGAGCAAATCGTAAAAGGTATGAAAGGGATGGCGACTCAACTAACAGAATCTCTATCTCTAGATCCCGATTTTGGTATCCGTTTTCGAGGGTTTTCAATAGAAGAGTGCCAAGAAAAGTTGCCAAAAAAGCGTACCCAGCCTTACATAGAATCTATGATCTGGTTGCTTTTAACAGGTGAGATCCCAACCCCAACTCAAGTTGATATCTTAAAAAGAGAATTAGCTTTAAGATGTTTCTTACCAAAATACACTGAAGACATGTTAAAAAAAATAACAGATCATTTCCACCCAATGAATCAATTATCCATGGGTGTATTATCCTTAGGTTATCATAGTAATTTTGATAAACTTTACAACTCACACATGAAAAAACGTGAATACTGGAAACCTATGCTCGATGATAGTTTAGACCTCATAGCAAAAATCCCTAGAATTGCATCAATAATATATAGAAACTCATATAGAAATGGAGTCACACATGATTCTGACCCATCAGCAGATTTCGCTGAGAACTTTGGTAAAATGCTTGGTTGGGATGATGAAGATTTTCATGAATTCCTCCGTCTTTATATAAACACTCATTGTGATCATGAAGCTGGTAATGTTATAGCTCATACATCTCATGTTGTAGGAAGTGCTTTATGTAATGTTTTTAATGCATATTCAGCTGGGTTAAATGGACTTGCAGGGCCAATACATGGTTTATCAAGCCAAGAGTGTTTAAGATGGCTTATAAATTTATGGAAAAAAGTAGGGGATTATCCAACAGATAAAGCTATAGCTGAATATGCTAAAAACTGTTTAGATTCAGGTAAAGGTATTCCTGGATATGGACATGAAATGTTAAGAATCCCAGATCCAAGGTTTATTGCTCAGTTGAAATTTGCTAGTGAAATGCTCCCAAATGATCCTTTATGTAACCTTGTAGGACAATGTTTTAGAGTTATACCTGATGTTTTGAAAGAGTTTGGGAAAACTAAATATCCTTTTCCTAATGCAGAAGCACATAGTGAGGTTTTGATGTATTCATATGGTTTAAGAATTTATGATTATTATCCGGTATTGTTTGGAGTTGCTAGAGCTATTGGATGTTGTATAAATTTAGTCTGGGATCGAGCATTGATGTTTCCATTAGAAAGACCTGATGGGATAACTATTGATAGTATGATGAAGATATCTTTAGAGAAATAGTTAATAAATAAATTACAACTTTTACCCTAAAATTCTAAATTAAAACTACGCTGTGAATATCTAATTACTTAACTGAGACCATCATTTGCATAAGCCCATTGATCGTTGATTTATTCTTCAATATCTGTGCTGTAGTATTTCTTATTTTAATCTGAGCTTCTTTAATCTGTTCTTCTAACTCAGCAATTTTATTATGCGCAGGGTTAAGTTCTTCATCTGTAATTTTTTTCTGATCTTCCATTTTAATAGCAGCTTGTAAATATTGATTATTCCATTTCTCAAACTCTTTTTTCATGCTATCAATATCGTCTGATACAAATTCCATAGATTTTCCTAAAGGATTTGCGCTTTGGCATAAGCTTTGTAAGGATTTTTTCACAGTTTCCAAATCTTCTAAACTCACTGGTGCAGCAACTTTTCTAGCTTCAGGTCTATTTGCCTTAGAACGATTAATAATAAGTTTTTTACCTCCATCACCAAGATCATCAGGTTCATCTTGTTCGATTTTACCTTTAGATTGCCCTGGTCGATCATCTTTAAGTATGTCTCTAACGAGTTTTCCCTGTTCTTCACTTTTTACAGGTTTTGTTGGCTTTGCTCCACCTTTTCCATATGAGTTAAAAGCTTTGGATGCATCAGAAATGAGTTCTCCATCATCTTCGTCATCATCTTTTTCATGTTCTAGTATCAGACCTTTTGCTGGGGCTTTAGGAACTTCGGCTTCAGGCTTAGTGGTTGGTTTTTTAGCTAGTTCTGGTCTCGCGCTTTTTTCTTCAGGCTTTTTAATTTCAGGTTTTTTTGTTTCTTCAGGAGCTTTTTTCGGGTCTTCTGTCGGTTTTTTTGATTCTTCTCTTTTTTTACTTGATTCTTCTTTTTTCTTAGACTCTTCTTTTTTCCTAACTTCCTCTTTCCTCCTAGCTTCTTCTTTAGCTTTAGCTTCTTCTTTAGCTTTAGCCTCTTCTCTTGCTTTAGCTTCTTCTCTTGCTTTAGCCTCTTCTCTTGCTTTAGCCTCTTCTCTAGCTTTAGCTTCTTCTCTAGCTTTAGCTTCTTCTCTTACTTTCGCTTCTTCTCTAGCTTTTCCATCATCTTTTGTTTTAACATCTTCTCGACCTTTTGATTTTTTTTCTTCTGGCGCCTTAGCTTTACGTTCTTCTTTTTTAGGTTCAGCTTTTTTCTCAAACTGTCCAGTAGCGGCGGCAAATAATGCATGTAAGAATAAATTTGTTTTTTCAGGTTCTTGACCTGCAACAATTTTAGATGGATTACAGTCTATTGGCGCACCAAGAGTACCGGAAACATGGTCAATAAGTTTTTTTAAAAATGCAATTTTGGCATCTCTTTCTGAGACGTTGGCTGAATTACATTCTTCTGGAGTAAACAAACCTTCTGGGTAATTTGTAGCAGCTTGCATACCCATGATGACGTCGTGAAGAAATCTGAAAGGGGGTTTTTGGAGGAGTTTATCAGTCATTTTAGGCTTGCTGATGACTGTGCTGTACATTTTTGCTGTTTGATCGTAGATGTCACCCATTTAAATATAAGCTTTTAAGTTAGAAAATTTTATGCGTTGAAAGGTAGAGTGTTAGGGTGATAATTTAAATTTTGATAGGTAAAAATTGTGATGTGAGTAAGGATTTTATATGGATATGCAGAGTTTATATAATTTTAATTTACTGTTACTAACAGTTTATCATATAAGTGTAAAGGGAATTTTTAAATTGTCCACACACTGAAAACTATGAAACATATTATCTCACAATAGCATATACAATCTAAAAAAGTGCATTTTCCATTAAATTTAACTACTTTCATCAATTTCTAAATCTTCAAGCTTCTGCAACCTATTTTTAATACACTGTATATCTGGATGAATTTCTAATTCTGGCTGTACAATATAACTCCTAAGGACAAAAAGTGCTAAAGGAATAACAATCCCAGAAAAAAACACAACAACCCAAATAAGTGAACAGAATTCTTTATCATAAACCGGACAAAATGTATCTAAAAGTAATCCAGAAGACATCCCAGTAAGTATCATGGCAAAATAAAAAGGACAATTGCTCATAGCAAGATAAATCCCTTCATGTCCTTCAGGTGCAATACTAAAAGTATAATCAAGTAATCTAGGTACCCAAATTGATTCTCCAACAGAAACGCAAACAACAAAAACAGTCAAACTTCCCATACTACTATTAAAAATCAAAGGTAAACTACCAAGTGTGCCTATCAAAGCTCCAAGTATAATCAACGTATAATTCGTATAACTAAAAGCAAGTGTTGTAAGAAAAAACACCCCTAAAAGCATAGTTATCGAATGCACAGTAAGCATTATGCCAAAATTTGCATCTTCCCCATGCATTCTCACCATATATTTCGGCAAACTTGCATCTAAATGTCCAAAACATGCACTTCTCAACAATATCAACAACAATATCAAAAAACCAAACCTCCAAAACCTTTTTTTCCCAATAACCTCCCTTATAGGTAAATCTTCAGCATCAGGATTTTCCACATCTTTACAAGCAGCAGTAAATCCAATTGATATAACCAAAAATAAAATACATATAGAATATATAATAGAATAAACAAAAGTATCATCAATAAATAAAATTCTAAGCCCATCTATACATATACCTGCAATAATACCAGCTAAATAATTAGTCATAAAATAACAAGAACTACTAATATTTCTGAATTCTGCACTTGAGTACATTTTTATACCATATTCTATAAAAGGCCAAGACATAGCACAAGACCAAGCTTGGATAAATATACCGATAAGACTTAGAATTAGGTTACGAGTAATAAAAAACGTAAATCCTATTATACCTAAAAAGGCTGATATGAAAAGACCTCTTTTTAAACTGATTGTATTCATAATACTACTAAGGTAAAGAGAGATTAGGCCTATTAATATACCTAAGCCTCCAAAAATAGCACCTGATTGGACATCAGAAAAATTAAGCTCGTTTGTGAAAAATAATGGGATTAATGTTACGAGAACGTAGTATTGGAAACTTTGGAAAAAGTTTATACAGAACATGATTGTTAGGCTTTTTTCTGATTTTAAGAGATGGTCGATAGAGTGCTTGAAATGGGTTAGAGGAGGTAGAGTGTTGTGCTTTTTGTGTTCTTCGATTTCTAGGATTGTGTCTTTGCTGCAGTTTTCCATTTTTTTACTAATTATTTCACTGGAGTTACTTGAATGTGGAGGATAAAATAAGGGTTTTGGTGGAAATTGTTGGGTTTAAAGCTTTTTTGAGGAATAGTTTAACTTTTTGGGGTTTTCGTAAACTGAGAAATGAAAATCGTATTGCATTTTAGGTTTTAGTGTTGGATGCAAAATGATAATTTTATTAGATATAAAAGTAATGGAATTATGGGCAAGTTATTAAAACGTTTAGAAATTGAAATTTTATATCATTTTGAATATTTCATTAATTTTTATATACAATATGCATTTTCCCGATTCAAAAAACTACAGATTTTGTCACTTGCAAAATTCTCACAAATTTTAGGACAATATTTTAATAAGATCATAACTCGTAAATTTAAAAAAACCAAACCAAACTAAACATCAATTTTTTCAAGCAAAACCCAATATCTTTCACACAAAACAAATCACAAAAAAATATAACTCCAAGCCAACATTCATATCCCACCACCATAAAAAAAGTTAATTTTAAAAAACTTTATCTCCAACCAAACACTTTCACATTTCCTCTCTCTAAAAACCTCCACNCCACCACCATAAAAAAAGTTAATTTTAAAAAACTTTATCTCCAACCAAACACTTTCACATTTCCTCTCTCTAAAAACCTCCACAAATTTATCTAATAATTAATAATACTTAATCAGCCAAAATATTCGTAGTCGTAAGTCTCCTTGTAATACCTTTAGGCCTAAACATCAATTTCTCATAATTCTGTGTAGTAGGGAACACAAAACTTTCCTGAACACTTTGCGAGCACACTTTAATCAACAAATGTGCTGCATTTTCAATCTTATTCTGTAATGTCATAACATGAGATTCCATAACCAAATTATCTCCAATATTCACACTTATCGATGCAAGATTACAAGCTCTACATAAAGCTTCAAGAAATTCTGTATAACTCATTTCCATATGACGTTTTTTAAATAATTCATCAACTTGTGTCATCATAGCTTGAAAATAACACCAATCAATTTCCCTTGTAGAAAATGAGTCATTAACAAGTCCAGCATTTTGACACAAGTCTCTAAACTCTTCAAGGCTAACAAAAGGTCGTTGTCCAGGTAAAGTTTTACGTCCTGAGTATTTTTTGAATATATTGTCAAGTATAGGTTTATGTGATTTCAAAACAACATCAACAATTTCACACATATATTCTTCAGATCTCCATTTATAAGCACAAAGACTAGTAAGTTTGGTTAAAAGATAATCATTTAAAATTTTACTTACAGCTTCACAAACACTAGTCATATATTTTGTCCTTATGTATCTATCAAAAGCAACTCTAACAATTAATTCCATAAATTCAAATCTTACTAAAGCATTTGCTGGATTATATGTTTGACCTTTAACTGTTTGGACTATTACTGAATTCCAATTAACCCCAAAGTCGCTTATAGCATAAAAGTTATCGAAAACATTACATTGGCCTAAAAGCTCAATAAAAGCATTAGACCCAATACAAGGGATTTCGCTACCTGAATATGCTGATAAGGTTTTAAAAGATTCTTTTATTGTCAGGTAGTTTTCTTTTAATAAAGCTTTAAGATTTTCTAAGTCATTTTGGTCTTTGACCATATTTGGGATTTTACAATGTCTCCAGTCAAACTCAAAACACTCGTTTAATAAATGATCATCATCTATTCTGTAATCTTTAAATAAAGATATTGGAATCGACCATGGGATTTTTTCCATTTCCGTAGGTGGGGGGATATATTCAAGTTTAGGTGTTCTTGGTTCAGTTTGAAAAACATTTTTATTACTACAAACAATCCCTTCAGCTTCAATCTGATTCAAATTACTTATAAACAATAAAACTTTTATATTCCCCCAAAATATTATATCCTTTTCTACTGGTGAAAGGAGTTTTTGGATTCTAAAATCAGGGGATTTTACAAAACTCATATCAACAGAGAAAAAAAAATTAACTTTACCTGGAGGGACTACACGTGTTATTGTATAATGATCTTTTTCTCTAACCATTAAATCAGGTTGATAATCATCACATTCTAAATGTATACAAACTGGTTCTGTTGGTTCACATTTAAAGTCAAATTTGATTTCTACCCATTTTTCACATAACCAACAGTTTATTTGACCATGACTTTTTATTTTTTTACCTCCCATTATCCTTGCCATGAAATGCCCTTGTTCAACTTTACTTACGTAATTATTTGGGATTATAAAACCCCGTGAATCAACTGTACAATCATTACCAGCCATATGGATTCCTAGTAAATCATGATTTGATGATAGTCCTTCACCTATTATTTTACAACTTTCTTCAGTTAGATAGTTAGAACTAAGATCAAGATGTCTTAGGCTTCTTTGTATTGATAAAGTTTTGCTTATAGTTTGAAGATCTTCTGGACTAAGGTTTCTTGACATAAGATTCCATGAAAGGTCAAGTTCAGCTAAGACATTGTTTTTGATTATCCCTTCAAAAACTTGAGCACATCCTATACCTGTTAAATGATTCCAGTGAAGATCTAATCGGCGTAAAGTATTGTTAGTCATTAATGTGCTTTTTAAAGTTCTTGCACTTAAATGAGTCAGATTGTTTTTAGCTAAGTTTAATCTTGTCACAGATGAATTTAATTGCAGAGATTCGAATATTATATTCCCAGATTGATCGTTTAATCCAGTACTTTCTAAGCTTAGATGTCTTAGGTTTGATTTGGAGTCAAGAAGAATTTCTCCTATTCTTTTAATTGCTTGTGGGCCGATTTTGTTATCAGAAAGGCATAAGTCTTTTATATTTTGGAAGTCTAGGGTTTGGAGGATTAGGCTTGAACCTTTTTCTGACAGACGATTAGATTTAAGATTCATTTTCTCTATAGATTTACAGTGTTTAAGCCCTTCGGAAAATGCTTGAGCGTAATTGTCTCCCATGTAGTAACCATGAATATCTACTTCAGTTTCTTTACCCATATTTCTGACTATACCGAATGGGACTGGGTTAAGTTTTTGTCGGTCAATAGCTTCTAAGTAAGCCATGCTTGGAGAAGACTCAAGCTTCTCGTATTTTAATCTTTCAGATATGGCTAAACGATATTTGTAAGTGTGGATATAATCAAGTTTGGCTGATGGACCTATTGAACCAGGGTATGATTCCATACAGCCTCTTTTCAACCTTTCTCGTGATTTCAGGAAAAAATTACGAGAAGAATCAGTCAAAAGTTTTGATGTGAGTCCTTTGTCCTTCTGTTCACTATTGTTTGACAAATTTTTCGAAGATTTATGCCCGATACTTTGAGACAAATAAGGAAGACTGACGCTTTTTGACATAGTTTATAACATAAAATCAACACCTAATATACAATTACATTATCACCCATCTAAAAAATCTCTTCAACCTCATCTCATCAATCCTCACCCAATCCTCAAAAACTAAAATCTTCCAAGTAAACTTCTTTATTATTCATATCCCAACATGCATATTTTCAAAAAAACACATTTACTTTACTAATTTAATACATACAAAAATGAACGTATGGGAACTATTAATAGTCCTTCTAATCCAACTTATCCAAATCCCTTATTTTTTCTTCAGTCTATTCACATCAATATTATATCTATCCAAGCTTATCACATCAACAATCATTCTAATTCTTTTTATGTGCTTATATTTCCTTGAGAGAAAAGCAAATTTTATTAACTTAAAAATAGTAAGAAAAATATAGAGTATCGTTTTAACATATGCTATTATAATTCTAAAACTATTTTCTGTTGTACTGTTTTCTGGACCTTCAAGTTGTAGTATTTGTGAATTTTATTGTATGATGAACTGTTTTATTGAAGGGGTTCCTGAGTTTGCTGGGGTTATGATTTTGATTTCTGATGGATTTGTATTATCAGCTGCTGTATAAAATATTTAGATTGTAATTAATGCAAGATGTAGAGAAGAAAGGGCTGGAAAGCAAAGGTTTATTGAAGTTGAAAGAATAAAAACTCCAGTGAGTGCAAGTAATGAAGGGACTCCACGGGCTCATAAAGTTATGGCTGATTTAATACAAGAGACTATTGTTAGTAGTTCTTTAGGTAGACATCCATTAAGAAACCCTAGAATGTTTTTGGATGCTAATGAGAAAGAAGAGGAGAATAAAAATAATACTCAGAAAACTGGAAATGAGTCTGACCCTCCTATGAATCATACTAGTGCTTCACCTCGCTCAAATGATGATCAGGAATTTTTCCAATTGCTCAACTAGGGAATGCAAGAGTTAGTATAATAAGATGTGTGATGAATTATAATACTAGGGTAATGAGTTTTATATTATAGATTAAGAGTATCAAAGTCTATTTGAATAAGAAAAATGTTATTAGAATATATCTATAATGGAAAGAGAGTATGCTAATAATTTAAGAGAAGCTCTTAACTCAAGAGATATTAATGAAGCTGTTAGATTAATTACTGAACTTCGCCAAATGAATGCAGTTATCACTATCAAGCCAGTAAAAATTGACACCCTTGATATCCGGCCTCAGCCTATGCAAAATCAAGCAAATCCTCCTTTCTACAATAATGGTTTGAACATGCATGGTAATTATAATCCAAATATAAACTACAACGAGCCTTATCAGAACTATGAAATAAAGCCTAATGATTATGATGATAGAGTGCCCAATAATATTGGATATTATAATGTAGCAGTTTACAATGAACTTATTAATTTAAGATTTGATGACGCTAAATCCAAAAAAGCTGCTTCAATGTATAGCAGTGTTGAAGCTGCCATAAATTATCTTTTAGGAAATAACTAGTTTATATTTTCTAACATGTTTATCAAGGTAGACTTACCTCATAACCACCCACCCTAAATAATTCATATTTCCCAAAATCCAAACCTAAACCACCAAAATCTCTTTTCCCAACACGATTCCCATCATAAAAATAATATTTCAAATTACCACCTATAAATAAAACAATATGGGTACTGTTCCAAGAGAAGTACTAAAGTGGCTGCATAGTTTAGATCTGGCATATTCAATAAAAAACCCAAGACGTGACTTTTCAAATGGTTTCCTCATAGCCGAGATCTTCTCCAAATTCTTCCCACAAGAAATCAAAATGCACAGCTTCGACACAGGCTTAAGCATTTCAGCCAAAATCAGTAACTGGGGTCTTCTTGAAGCATTTTTCCGTAAAAAAAACCTCAACATCTTCAAACGTGACTGGGATCCAGTTCTTTATTCAGCTCCAGATGCGGCAATTTCTCTTTTAAAAAAAGTATATGAATACTTAACAAACAAACAAGTTGAAGAGCCTCCTGTAAAACCAAAAGTTCATCCAAAAGCAGGTTTTGCTAATACAAGTATACCAAAAGATCCTGATACAAAATCAGTCCAAAGTAAAACCCATCAGATTTTTGCTGAAGAAGTAACCGAGGATGATGAAATCCCAGCAGGTGAGCCTAAATCAACATTAAGAAAAATTCCTCATGGGAATACAAAACAATTAGATAAAAACAACTTAAGACAATTACAAGGTATTGAAATACGTGAAGTTGAAGTTAAGCCAATTGATAGGAATTTCGCTCAAATAAGAGCAACAAAAAGCATGAGTATGCAAAAAAGTATGAATGAACCATCATTTGTCGCATCTGCTAAAGGGATTGAAACTGTTGTTAAACATCCTTATTCGACTAATTATGAACTTACAAGCTCATTATCTAAACCGATAAATGAGATTATGTCTGATTTAGTTATGGAAGCTTTGAATTATACACAGAGAAATGTTTCAGAAATCGCTCCAGATATCACTGCTCCTGAGTTGGGGAAGTACTTTTTCGCCCATCTTGAAGATACAAGTCCTGATGTGACAGCAGCTTTTTTTGAATATATGGCTAAGAAAATCCCAATAATAGCGGATATATCTTTAAAAAATCCTCATGAGTTTTGGATGCTTTTCAGTTTAGCTTTCCCTGCTATAGAAAGGTTAGTTGTGAGTTCTGATCAGTTTCTTCATTTAATGGAAACTTTATGTTTAGTTGGAGAAAAAATGGCTTCACTTGATCCTTCTGGGACTGAGAGTTTGTTTTATAAATACGTCCTTGGGAAATCTGCTGATTTGATGTTAAAAAACCCAGGTAAAAGAGATGTTTTATGCCATTTGTTATATTCTTATATTGTCTCAGATCCAACTGCCAGGACTCGAGCAATACAAAAGTTAAGTGAGCAACTACCAGGGTATCATGAGCTTGTAAAATGCTTAGCTATTTTTATTAAATACGACAAGGAATATAATGAAGATTTACATGATGTGTTTATATATTATGGACTTCTTGGCCTTGAACACTCTTCAGCTTATGTTCGTACTGCAGCTATTGCTATATTTTCACAAATAGCTAATCTTAATCATATACCTATACTTAGTATTGTCCCACAACTTAAAGCTCTTTCACAAGACCGATGGTGGGAAGTTAGAGGACAAGTTATTCAATGTGCTGGAACATTATTATCTATACTTGATCCTAATACCGAAGAAACAACTATGCTAGAAACACTTCATGGGCTTAAAGAAGTTGTATATACAGCTTTTACCCCAACAGATTCAAAAAATGTATTGAGGATTGGGCTTATATATATAGCTCCAGCTTTACATAAATACCCAGAACTTGGTGATCGATATGTTGAATGCTTATTAGCTGTTAGAGATGATATACGTAGAAGTTTACTTGAAATGCCTGATGATTCTCAAACTCAAACTCTTATGGAAGAAGGTATGTTAGTACTTGGGGCAAGTACACAAAGATATAAAATCAAAAGTTGTCTTATATTATGGAAATCATCTGTTGTAGCTTTAGCACTTGCAAATAATGTAAGGCAAAATCTTCTTGAGAATCTTGAAGAAGCTCATGTTGATATACTTTTTGCTTGTATGCAAGGACAAATTGAAGATAAAGAAGCATGGATTGAAGTGTTTGAAAAACTTAAAGATCATCTTTGTGTCGCTCTTTGTGAACCTGAATTATGTGTTAAAGCACAATGGATATTGAAGAAATTTTTTACAAGTCCTGAGACATTTGAGACTACATTGATATCTTCGAAGGATATATTATTGAAAGCACTTTGTTATGTTTTTACAAAGAAAGAAGAGAGTAGTATGGTTGTATCAGAAGAGTTGTTGAAGAGTTTGTATACAGAGTCTGGAGTGAAGATGATACAAGATTTTGTGAAGATGATTGTGAAGAACTTCCAAGAGAAGTACCCTGATGTTTATGCCAACTCGCCTATGGCTAAAATACTTAGTTAAATGATTTAAATGGAGAAATTTGGGTTGTGGATGGGTGGAAGGTGAAAAAGTTGTTGGGGTTGAGGAGAATTAGGAAGATTATATGATAGAGAGAGGATGTTTGAAAGTTGGCGGATATGTTTTTTATGAGTTTTTAGTAAGAATAGATATTTATTCTTTGGTGGTGAGAGAAGGAGGCTTTTTATATGTTTTAGGGTTTATTTTATTATAAAATATGCATTGAGGATTAAAGTGAAATACAAATAAATAGTTTGATAAATTAAATGATTAAGATATAATAATTATCGTAATTCTAAAGTAAATTTCTATATAATCAAGAAATTATTTAAATTTTTTACCCAAGAAAGATTACAAAATATTTTACAAATAGGACCTATTCAAAATTTCCTTCTAATATCATAACACACATATTATAATAACTTTAATTATCACTCCATTCAAATTAAATTAATCTAAAAAGCCCCTAAATCTTACATAATTTAACAACCTCCAACTTTTTCATCTATATTTTTCCAACTTTATCTTACTCCTTAAAAAAAATTTTTTTTACCATAAAACTTAATTAAAAGCTTCAAATAATCAAATTCACTAATAAAAAAACTCTAAATATAACCTTAATTAAAAAATCATTTCAACCCTAAAAACCCTATCACAACCATTAATAAAAATTAACTATAAGCAACTAAGCATCATATCTTTAAACTCCTTCAAATCCACACCTCCATCTCCATTCGCATCAACTTCAGCAACAATTTTATTCCAATACGAATCCTCCATTTCATGACTTTCTATCAATTCTTTAATATCATCTCCAGTAATTCTTCCACATCCATTACTATCAAAAGCTTTAAATACCATTTCCAATCTTTCTGCACTAAGTAATTTATCTCTATTCATTGTAGCAATTAAAAACTCACTATAATCTATAGACCCATTTTTATCAGCATCAATTTCTTTAATAATTTTCTTAATATCTTCATTAGAAATTTTATATCCAAGAACTTTTTTACAAGCTTTATTTAAGTCATTTTCTGATAATTTGCCATCCCCAGCTGTGTCAAAACATTTAAATGCTTGGGCAAGTTCTGCTTTTTCAGCTTGACTCATAAGATTATTAGCTATAAAACACATAACAGCTTTTTGTAGTTTGAATTCAGCACGGAAATTTAGTAAATTTGAAAGGACTGTATTAAGATCTATGCTTTGTGATGGTTCTTGTATGTTTGCTGTGAACCAAGGATGAGATAAGGCTGCTGATGCAGAAATTCTAAGTTTAGGATTAGGATTGAGGAGCTTTTTTAGAAGGTCTGTAGCCTGAGGGCTTATTTTTATCCATTCTCGGCCTTTGATGTTGAAGCTTCCTTTTGTTATGCACCTTATTATTTCTCCTTCATCTCTGCCGCCAAAAGGCATTTTTCCAGATAAAAGTATATACATAATCACCCCAATGCTCCACAAGTCGCATTTTTCATTATATTCATTCTCAAAGACTTCAGGAGATAAATACGAAATCGTCCCTTTGTAAGTTTTTAATTTTTTAAATGGACTGCTAATAATCGATGTCCCGAAATCTATAAGTTTAAGCAAAGCATTAGGTTCATTAGACTCAAGCATAAGATTCTCTAGCTTGATATCCCTATGGACAATATTCTTTGAGTGCAAATACGCCACAGATTCCAATGCTTGTTTAATATACTTAGCTGTATTTTTTTCTGATAACACTTTATTCTTTAGTATATAATCTAAAAGTTCCCCACCAGACAAATAATCAGTAACTAAATAGTAACTGTTATCATCTTCAAAAAACTCATATAGCTTAATGATATTAGGATGGTCAAGCATTTTTAATACTGATATTTCGTTAATAAATTTGTTTTTAAGTTCTGAACTTTTGATGTTTCTTTTATTTACAATTTTTATAGCTCTTTGCTGATTTGTTAGCTTGTGGGTTGCTAGGTGAACTTGACCGTAAGTACCTTCTCCAATAAGAGAGTTAAATGTATAAACGTCAAGGACTTTCTGTAAGTTTTCATGGATAAACCAAATCGGGCATACTGTGAATATTTCTTGTTGATGTCTACGTTTAGCTTTTAGTTTTGTTAGTGCTGAACATCCCATATTTATAAGTTACGCTATTGGTGTATTTATAAGGATTTAAGCATGAAGATATTATGTTTTGGATAATAATTCTGAGAATAGGGAATTTTTAAGTTAGGGTTTATTATTAATAGAGGAATATTAGGTTTTACTTTAAGTCTCTTTTGGAAATTTCTCAAAGCTGAGATAGGTCGATATGATTATTTAGTTAAAAGTATGGCAAAAATTAGATAAAATTTTTAAAAGATTAAATTATAAAAATTCTTGACGGTTTTTCTGAAGTGTTTAATTATACTATTTTATGATTTCATTGTATTTTTTATAAAAACCAGGAGTTTTCATTTCATCCTAGTTTTTCCTAGGGATTTTTTGGAGGGTTTTCTTATTTTATGCGTAATTTATAGGATTATATCTGAAAAGGTTAATAATTTTAGTTTATGAAATTTGCTTGTAAAGAAAATGCATTTCTGGTCACATCGAAAAAAATTTTTTAGTTAAAGATAACAACACAAATATTAGCTTATCAAAGTTAGAAATAGGGTTAGCAAATACATAATTAAATCTCAAACAGTTCACTCTAAACTATTCTAAAATTTAAACCTTAAAATAATTATAACACAAATCATCAATTACAAAAAATACATTAAAAAGATCAAATCTCCTATAAAAAACATAGCCTATCAATGCCACACATCCTAAAACCCTAAAAAACACTCCCCATATTTTTTAACCTAATAATCACTACCCTACCTAACCTCCATAATCATAAACCCACAATAAAATCTCCTAACCCNCTCAAACAGTTCACTCTAAACTATTCTAAAATTTAAACCTTAAAATAATTATAACACAAATCATAAATTACAAAAAATACATTAAAAAGATCAAATCTCCTATAAAAAACATAGCCTATCAATGCCACACATCCTAAAACCCTAAAAAATACTCCCCATATTTTTTAACCTAATAATCACTACCCTACCTAACCTCCATAATCATAAACCCACAATAAAATCTCCTAACCCATCATCTCATCTCCTCTCTCTTTTTTTCTTAACAAAAAAACTAAAAAAAAACCTAATTTCCTCTAATCATCAAACCTATTTTCATATCATCCATAAACATTTACTTATTTAATTTCCCATATTTTCACACCTTACAACAGGTGCACACCGTTATCTGTTCTCTCGATACCTCAGAAGGTGGTTTACTAGCTTTTTTTAACATACTTTCTAAACTAACATTCAAAAAATCAGGGCATATCTCAACATTCGAAAAAATCTTATTAGCCATAAAATCAAAAGCTTCATTAACCCCAACATCATCCTTAGCCGAAGTTTCAAAATAATACAAATTGTTTTCCTTACTTAAAATTCTCCCTTCTTCTTCACTTATAATCCTCAAATTGGTCATATCAGTTTTATTAGCAATAAGTATTTTAAGAGAATTCTGTGAAGCTCGTTTTGATATTTCCTTAACCCATGCTGTCACAGTATCAAATGATCCTTTATTTGTAACATCAAATACAATTGCTACACCATGAGAATTCCGGTAATAACTATTTGTTATATTCCTAAACCGTTCCTGTCCTGCTGTGTCCCAGATTTGCATTTTTATACGTTTTTGACCAATATTAAGTTCTTTAACTTTGAAATCCATTCCTAAAGTACTCATGAATCTATGAGAAAAGCACTTGTCCTATGTATATTTTACAACATATCGAGAAATTAAACATGTCTTCCCAACTCCTGAATTCCCAATTGTCATTATACGAAAAGTGTAATCACTATATAGAGTATACTATCTGGTTTCCATAATTATTATTAGTGATGCTATGTGGGAAAGTTAGCTTTTGGTTAAGCCAAAAATGGAAAGGTAAGGGTTTTAAAGCTAGAATTTACAGATTTAGTTACTTAGTCTTTGCCTAGAGCCTATAACAAGCTTTTTATCACTGTGAGTTATGTAGGCTTCATGAAGGAAAAGGTCGCTAGTGAGTTGTTTGACACCTTCATTACCACTGTATTCGAAGATAGTATTTTTTGAGAGGCTGGTGTCTTGAGAATCAGGAAGTTTTTCATATAAAGTCCGCAGGGTTTTAGGCCGTTTTGTGAATGTGAACATTTGGTCTTCGATTCGTACCTCGAGAGGCTGATTTAAATATTCGGGATCAATACAAGATAAATTACACCCCATATCTTTAATATTACCTAATAAAATTTTGATATATAATATTATCTATATATTAAGAATCTATGCTTAGAATAGGATATTTAAATACTGTTTCTATGTAAAATAATTTTAAGAGCTTTTCTATTTTGAATCTGTTAATAAATCACTTCCCTATTAAATATTTAATGGATGCTTTCTTGCTATCAAAAGCTCAAAGTTTATTAAACGAATTTAATACCTTAGAAGACCTTAAATCAGCATTATCTGACCTTAAAGAAACTTTATTAACCTCAAAACCAAAACCTACTCAATGTAAAAGATATACAGCATGTATTCAAGAAATATATCAACTTATATTCGAACCATTAACAGATTCATTCAGCAAAGATGCTGAAATAGCAATAATCGCTCTGATAATTCATAATGAGTATATTATATACAGGCTTCTTTCTAGATGTGAAAATATCTCACCTTTTTTAAGTAGATTAATTATCACACTTACTCGTATAGTAACTGAAGATTATTTGGATAATGAGAATGTTCATTCAACAGTTAGCGATATAGTTACAAATATTATCTCTGTAACTGAAGGTTTTCAACTTACAGCAGTGATTTTTCATTTACTTTCACTAATGCTAGAGCTTCTAGAAAATTCATTTAAAGATATTAAGGCTAAGACATGTAAAAATATCAGTGTTCTGTGCAAAACTGTACCATTTAATATAATCCAATACCATAACGACATATTATTAAAACTTATATCTTGTATGAAACACCCTGATTTCAATGTTAGGACCAGTTCGCTTGAAGCTCTTGGACATTTAGTTTATATCCTTCCATCTTCAGATATGAAATCTGTATTAAGAGAACTTCTTGGGAGCGATAGCGACCGTTTTAACGATGTTGTTCAGTTTAATCGAGATAATGCATTAAGTAATATGATAAGAGATGAACATATGCAAGTTCGAGATATGTTTTTTAGGGTAGTTTGTGATTGGCTTTTACATTTAGCAAGTAAACGTGAGTTACAAAAACGACTTTTACCAATAATCTTAGTTGGGCTATTTGACCCAATAGAAGAAGTTCGTGAAACATGTTGGGAACAAATAGTAGAATTAGGGATAATGTGGGAAAATGAAAACAGTTATCCAACTTCAAATGAATCAGAAGATTTCAAACCATACCCATGGCATCCTTTCTATAAAAAACCTAGAATTGGGGTGAAAATACTTTTCACCCATTATTTCAACTCAATCCAACAAGACATTTTGCATGAAATCAGCAATTTTATGTCCCCAAATAGAGAAATAGCTGCAAAACTCCTTTTTTCTTTACTAATACTCACAGAATCAGCTAATGATAGCTTATATAATGTGCTTAATAATATAATGATATCATTAGAAACATCAAATCAAAATAATACAACACAGATTCTATTAAAATGCATTGAAGCTATAGGTAGACAAATCCCAGTTGCTAGTTTTTTCCCTATTATCACATCATCAAGATCTAAACCTTCGATATTTTGTTCATTTATATGCACAAATACTCCAATTGTATCATCAGCATCACAATTAAGCACTTTAACTTATTTATCAAAAGGAAATCTTGACTCTAAAGACCCAAGTGAGTTTATAGGATTTTTTTCTGGAATTTTACGTTTTGTTAGGTTGATTGAAAGGTCTAGAGAAAGTTTGTTTTTTGCACAAGCGCTTATTGACACGGATATTAAATGGCCAGAAAACTGTAGGGAAGGGATTTTAAGGCTGTTGTTAGAACATGATCATGAAAGTATACCTAAGTTTTTAAAGAAAATACGGGATTCTTGGTATTTGGATGAGGAGCAGAATTTAAAGTTTGTTTTAGATGTTTTTATTAAAGATATACAAAAATGCAACGCTAGTGAGTGGAAAGCTTCAACTTTAACGGTAAAGTATAAATAGTGGCCTGTATTATCTAATATATGTAAACATTGTGGAGATTATGTGACACATGAAGACTTAGAGTTGATTTTCATCAAAATATTTTCTGTACCTATGTCTCCTTATCATATTCCAAGCATAAGACTAATGAAAAATCTTCAGTTACATAACCCTGATATTGTAAATAAAATCATACTAAAATGTTTACTAGGAACTTTAAAAACAGAAGATATATCCCTACTTCGTAGTGAAGCCCTTCAACTATTAAAACTTTCTGAACATCACAATGTTGAAATGTCTTTATTTGAAGCTCTCTCATCATGTATCGATGATTCACAGCTTTCTGTCCAAATGGATGCATGTGATGAAATCCACCGTCAGTTCACATTCGTTAAAATCTACGGAGTTGAAAAGTTTACAAAAGCTAAAGATCAATCAAATATCATAACAAAACTCATGCTCAAACTAATTTCTATGCTTGAAAGAGGTCCAGATCAAACTTTAAATTGTTTATATCCGCTTATTGATGTTATAGGATTATTTCCTGAAGAAATAGATATAAATGCTAAAGCTTGGAGCCTAGTCTTAAAACGCCTTGTTACAATAGTAATTGATGAGGATAAATCTAATGTGACATGTAAAGAACTTGCACATTTATGCATAATTGCAGTAACTAACAGTAGTAAACCGATTATTATAGATGAACTTAATGCTATTGCAAGAGCTTCTGATAAGAAAACTGCTGATTATATAGCTTCGATGCTTAGTTTAGATTAATAAGAGTAGCGAAATTATTTTTTAAATATTTATGATGAAATTGAACTTAGAATAAAGAATTATAGTACTTTGTCAGTCCCTTTTCATTGTGGATATAAATGAAAAGCGCTGAATGGTATAAAGCTAGAGAAGCTCGGAAGAAAAAATGGGTTGCTAGGCTTAATTATCTTTCCGACCGTGTGCAGGCAGTTCTGTGGGTGTTAGGGGCAATCTTTGTCATTTACTACTCGAACTTTTTCCACGTGATGTGGGAAAGCGAAAAAATCAACTCTTTATTCTTTGGAATTTCCCTTGTTACTTTTGGGATTTTCACCTCTATGACTATTTATGCCTCATTCGCCCTTCCTAACTTTGAAGATATTGAAGTAGTTGCCCCAAGACTTATTCCTGTAGCTTCAATGTTTGGGTTTATTTGCTTCATGTCATCTTTAATTGCATTCTGGCCTGTTTGGGGCTGGTACACCCCATTGATGCTAATAACTATGCTTATGGGTTATTTGATGGCTGGATCTTTTTTACCTAAAAGCACATTTGGTTCAGTATTATTCCTAGTTATGTTTATAGGTTCTGCTTTGTCAAGTCGTTATATTCCTCATGAAGGTCTCCTACACTAACTAGTTATTTTAATACTTATTAGCTTAAATCTTGTTCCCCTCGCCATTCTAATAAATTCTTCCTAGTAAGCATCATTTCTAAAAAGTCATTATAGTCGCACGCGGCTAAAATATATTCAAAGCATGTCAGAGCCTGAGAATCATTTTCATATAACTGTTTACAGTAATTAAACACAGTCTCTTCACTTATCGATTGACTTCTAACAAAATCTTCAAGAACCTTCTCAACTTTCCCAGTGAATTGAAGATAAATCTCATGACATTGAATACTCTGTTCGCCATCATCAAACAAAGTTAAATTGCTATTCAAAAGCTCTTCAATATCACAAATAAACTCTGGTTCAGTGAATACTTTTTCTAGTTGTATTAAAACTTGGATAGTGTCTTCAAGATTTATATTCATAGTATATATTTTACAAATATGGATATTTTTGTTAATAAGATCATAATTTTATGTGTATATAAGAAAATTATGGAATATTTTATTAAAAAAAAGTCCTATAAATATGCTTAGTTCATTAAATATGAGCTTATATATATCCTTAGGGATATTGACAATTTTATTGAGTTCTTTTGTAGCTTTTACCTTTACTAAGTATAAAGAACTTAGGCAACATCCTTCAGGACTTTTGGTTAGTTTGTCTATATGTGAGGTTATTATGGCTTATCATAGTATAGTCTTTGTATTAGATAGTTCTGATTATATTATCTGGCTTAGACTTGACAGAATTATTATGATGTTTAATATTAGTTCAAATGACTCTGTTAGTTTTTTATGTGGGATTAATCAGATTTTACTTAGTGCAGCAACTGTTGGGTGTATATGTTATAATATCGCTATTTGTTTAGATCTTGTGATAACTTTGTATAATCCTCTTATACCTGGATGTGTTAGAAAAAAATGGTATCATGGGCTTACTTGGATTTCGATATTATATTTTACATTTTATGCAAATTATAGGGGTATGTTTATTAATGATTGTGTTAGTGATAAAAAGAATAGGCTTGAGATTATGAATTCGGCTAGTGTGAATATTTTATTGCTTTTGTTTTTAGCTATTGGGATAATATCCATTGTGTATTCGGCTTATAGGTTTGCTCATGGGCTTAAGTTGGATTCATATGCGACTAAGAGTTATTTGGTAAGGCATGTTTTGTATGTAAGCATTTTTACAGTTTGTTGGATTGGACCTGCTGTGAGTTTTTTGAGGAATAGTNCTCATGGGCTTAAGTTGGATTCATATGCGACTAAGAGTTATTTGGTAAGGCATGTTTTGTATGTGAGCATTTTTACAGTTTGTTGGATTGGACCTGCTGTGAGTTTTTTGAGGAATAGCTATTGGCATAAAGATTCGCATTCAGATACTATTGATACAATAGCAATAGCAACAACTTCAGCTTCAGGTTTTCTTTTTGGTCTTCTTAGACTTTCTGACCCTGTAGTATGGCATAAATTCCTAAGTCTTACATCATTAGACAAATCCAAGCTTTCAGACGATGCTTGGACCCAGCCAATATCCGTAATAGTCCAAGGAAATCTAAACTCTGAGTTAACCAGGTGTATATTCGAAGGTTTACATTCTGCGTTTATCCAAATAAAAGAGACCAAAAATGAAGAAGATCAATTTTTCGCATCAAAAAACTACACATCAAAAGAAACAAAAAAAATCAAACGTGATACCGAAGAAATGAGTGTTTGGGGAGTCCGTGATCCAAAGCTAAATGGGATGATTTTAGATGTATACGCAAGCGATATTTTCACAAACATAGTAGAAGTAACAGGTTTTTCTATAGAAGAACTCATAGAATCTTTAAGCCCAGAAAATAATCAACATAACAAAGTTAACCAAAGCACCGGCAAGTCAGGGAGTTTTTTTTTATTTACCAGTGATAAGAAGTTTGCAATAAAAACCATTAAAAAATCCGAAAAAAAAATCATGCTCAAGTTCCTCAGGGCTTACCATCAACATATTGCTGACAACCCGAAATCTTTTCTCTGTAAAATTTTCGGCCTATACACATTAAAAATCCCTGGTGTCACAGCAATCTACATCCTTTTAATGCAAAACCTTCTTTACAAAATCAACCCAAATACAATTTATGATATTAAAGGTTCGACCAAAGGTCGAACAGCAAAAAAAAATGGGATTTTCACACCTCCACTTAAAGATCTAGACTTTATAGACAATAAAGAACAAATGATTTTATCTGTAGACGATCTATTATTTTTTGAAAAACAACTACGTTCTGATATAAAATTATTAAAATCTAATCGTCTTATGGATTATTCAATGCTTATTGCAATAAGTGATAATTATGAAAACATAATAAAATCACAGCATTCAATTTATTCATTAAACAAAGAAAAAATATACACATTAGGGATTATTGATTTTCTTACAGAATATGGGTATTTAAAATCTATTGAAAAATATTTCTCAACTTTACGTTATGGGAAATTTGCTAAACGTGCTTCAGTAGCTAATCCAGTAAGATATTCAGGACGTTTTGTAAATTTCATGTTGAGTGTTGTTGTTCCGGTAATACGAAGGAATTCTTCTTATGTGTTAGAAGACTGATTGTTTTTAATTAATTAACTTTTGAGTTTTTCTGGAGATTTTTATTTAGGCTTTTTATGTATTTTTTTTTCAAATGTTGTGATAGATTTTATGATTTAGTTTGTGAGATATTTTGATTTATGAAAATTAGTTGATTTAGTTTTTGTTGAAATTCTATAGGAATTTGTGTTGTTGTTGTAAAAATTTTGATCTTGGGAAATATTTTTGGGTTTATAAGAAAGAAGATTTTATTTTTAGAGTCAGGTTTGAAGGGTAAGGTAAAATATAGGCAAGGGGAAGGAAAATAGGTTTTGTGAGGATTTTCGGAGAGCGGGAGGATATCTTTAAGGGAAAAGATACACTTTTTTCCTTTTTCGTATCTTGATGAACCCATTTTATATGTTTAATCGAAGATGGGAGGATGAATTTTTTTTTCTTATAAGATATCTGAGCTGTATTTTTTTATTTTATCGCTAAAATCTAGGCAATATATTTATTTTACCCTATCCTACTTACAAAACTATTTACTCTACAACACCTCACAATCTTTCAACCTCAACAACAAACCTTTAAAATCCAAAAAACCATAAAACTCCCAACACCTTCCAACACTATCTCTCAACCTATCCACATAAAAATCTTATCAAAAATCAAAGCCTATGAAAAATGTAAAAGTTCAGTTCAAAGGGATATAAAATTTAAATGGATAGTTTCGTTGAGTTCATGATTCGACCAAGACGGTAATGACTAATCAGTGTCTGCTACTCTACTTTGCAGCTCGGTCTTCCAAAATTCACTATAAACGGTGTTACATACATAAGAAAAGACTTGCAAATCCAAAATGATTATGGCTTAACCCTCCGATGTTCTCATTTTCTACGTGAACGTGGTTCAAAAATGCCATGTATCGTATATTGTCATGGCAACAGTGGTAGTCGTCTAGATTGCTTAGATATATTAGAACATCTACTCCCTTTAAACATAAGCATTCTAGCATTTGATTTCTCAGGGTCAGGACAATCAGATGGAGACTATGTATCTATGGGTCATTATGAAAAAGATGATATAAAAATTGTTGTTCAGTATCTTGAAAGACTAGGAACTTCACATATAGGCTTATGGGGTAGATCAATGGGAGCAGTATCAGCTTTATTGTATTCTTCATATTTCCGTAATGTAGACTTTGTTATAGCAGAATCTCCTTTTGCCAGTTTAAGAACTTTATGTGTAGAACTTGTTAATACCCATACAGTAAGGTTTATATAGAAAATACCTAAAATTTTAGCTCAATTACTTGTATCAAGACTTAGATCAGGGGTTAAAAAAACAGCGAAATTCGATATAGAGTAAAAAATAATTAGTGATGTGGAACTTATTGGGAGAATACATAAAGTTAAATGCCCTGTGCTTTTACTTCATAGTAATGAAGATGAATTGATTCCTATTACTCATGCTCAAGCACTTATGAGTAAAGCTAAAGGGAATGTGTCGTTTATTGAAACTTGTGGATCGCATAATTGTCAGAGATCACCTGAGAATATTAATAAAATTGTTAGTTTTTTGACTGAGAATATTGAAGAAAAACCTTATGAAGAAGAATGCACTGAGGATATAATGCCCAGCATCCATTGTACTAATAGTTTCTCTTTGAGAAATTTAAACCTTCGCAAAGATACTGAGAGAAAAAATAACGCTGGACAATACTTTAAGCTTGCCCAGAAAGCTCTTAAGAAAGAAGAAAAGTAATATATATTAATGATTATTTGAGATATGAAGAAAATAGGTTTATAATTATAAGATAAAATTATTGGTTTTTTATAAATTATAAATGGTTTAGGTTTTTTATAGAAATTAGTCGACATGTTTATTTAAATTTTTGTATTGGCATTAGGGATTAAGGTTATTATGTTTATATTTAATGACCCCCATTATAAGTAAAAGTTATAATGAATTTCGACGATATTCTTGGGTGTATGATGACGATGACAACTTTGAGTGAAAGGACTTATATAGGTATGGTAGCCTACTTAGATCCTTTAGCTTTTACAGTGACTTTGATTAATTGTTGGAGTGAAGATGATTTCTTTGACTTGATAATACTTAAAGCTACTGATATAGTCTCCTATGACTATTATTATCCAGAATTCAAAGAGCCTGAGCCAGTGAAGAAGTACAAAAGGCCTGCCAACAAAAGATACCGAGCCAAAATTTTTAGTAAGTAATTAGTTGACTTCATATGCATATAAAAAACCTATCTAATCTAAATCAATACACTCAATTTCAGCCCTAGTATTCTTCTTCGGTAATTCAATTTCCCCACAAGTTAATATCTTATAACTTGAATCATAAAATATTTCAAAATTCTCAGCTCCTTCAACATCTTCAGCTTCTTTCATAATCTGTTCTAAATAACTATCAATAATCATATCATATACAAATCCTTTACATAAAGGGCATCTCCATCTATTAACCCTTGAAGATCTTTGCATTTGAACATATGATACTAAATTAAAACATTGTATATGTTCACAATTTTGCCCACGTGCAGGTATATCTAATAAAGTTAATGAATATGGGCATTTTAAAGATAAACGTATTGAATCTGAAATAAGTTCTTCATCATCAGATTTAAGGATTTTCTTAATAAAATCTTTACTTTTATCTATAGAAATTCTGCTTGTTTTAACAATTTCTTCAATAAGTTGTTCTTCAGATTTCATGTATACAAGATAAATAGAAACAGCATACGAACTTGGGTCTGCACATTTTATTAAAGAAACTGTATTTCGGCCAAGGGTTAAAATTGTTGTGATATTTAATGGTTCATCTTTGCGTTTCTTTGAATTAGGATTTGAAGATGTTTCAAGTCTCATAGAAATTTTCCCATTTATAATGAGAAATCCTTTTAATGGCCATGTCATCATTAAACTTTGCCCATCAAGTTTCATACATCGTATTTGTATCTGATATTTACCTTGTCCAGTTTCCACAAGGTTTTTTGTTGCAATTTTATATTCAAATGATTTCTCAGCAATATCAACTCCAGGGCCATTTATTGAAAAATTCTGCTTAACAGTCCATGCAGAAATAAGGACTTCAACACAAGAGTCTAAAGGGTTGATTTTTTCTAATATACACAAAGGGCATAAATATGGTCGAATTTTTCCATGATCGCCAATACATCGAATATGTTGAAGTTGTTTACATTTAGAACACTGTTGACATATTCCTTGATCATTTAAACAAATACATCGAATAATTCTTATTTCTGAATTTGATATTGGTAAAAAAGCTTGGCTTGCTAATTGACGATTAAATGCTTCTATTACTTCTTTTGGGAGAAGGTTATCAGCTTTATGCAAATTTTCTGGGGTATTAAGATTAGTTATTAGTGTTTGAACCATTCTATCTTTGTTTCCTCTTTGTGAAAGTCCAAGCTTTTTACAGTATAGTTTTAGCTCTGCTGAACTTTTGCTTAAAAGAAAATCTTCCATGTCTGAGGAATTTATATTTCTTTTTTTAGGGATTGATTATGTTTATGTTTTGTGATTGGAGGATAAGGTATAGAATTATGATATGTAGAGAATGGAAAATTCGAGAAGAGGAATTCTAATTATTTCAATACTCTAAAATATAAATCCGTATGCATATATCNCTGAGGAATTTATATTTCTTTTTTTAGGGATTGATTATGTTTATGTTTTGTGATTGGAGGATAAGGTATAGAATTATGATATGTAGAGAATGGAAAATTCGAGAAGAGGAATTCTAGGGCTGGACAATAGTCAAGCGATAATTCCTAACTAATACTAATACTAATGTATATATCTTAAACCACACAATTAAGAGTTGCTAATTCATACCTAATAAAACCAATCATAAGCAAGACTAAAATAAAAAAACTTAAAAAAAAAATCAAACTATTCATATCATCTTTATAATATTCCACATATCCCTTTACAATAAATCCATTTTCAAACTAAAAAATATACATCTATTATATCAATAACTCTTAAACTCAATTTTGCATAATATTTTATATAAAATCCAATCAAGTTTAATCGCCAAAAAAATACTTCACAACAAAACCTCCTTTTCATATTAATTAAATATTTTTCCATTTCTTTCTATATTCCCTTTAAAAATCTCAATCTGCTTTCTTAAAACCATAAAAAAACCTAGCATCTAGGTTAAATCCTTTTTGTCAAGTATTTATAGGTAATCTATTATTATTTCCATGAATGAAAGCTATTTAAATGTTAATCGAAGCTTTAACCTTGACAAGAGTCTCGGGAAAGTAACAACAAACGACTGTTTAGAAAACCAAAACATCAGTTTTTTGATTGAAGAAAAACACCAACGTAGAATGCAAGCAAAACTTCATGTCGAATATTTTAGAAGATGGAGACTTTATAGGTTTCTTAGTGCTTTATTTGGATCTTTAGCTATAATTCCTGCAATAATCTCTTATGAAATGAGCTTTGCAGAGAACAGAACTCATGATCAATGCGAAGTTAATACAGAAAACCAAACTTTTCTTCGAATGATTATACTTTTAATGAGCTTGACTGGGATTTTATTACAATTTCCTTTCAAATATTACTATTACAAATGGATGAAACTTTATCCTTTAACCTTTGAAGAACTTCCCCCTTCTTATAAACCAACTTGCCTAGAAATCATAGAAATGATGAGAAAAAGGACTATTTTTGAATATTTTAAAGAACACAGCACATATTTAGTGACCATTTTATTCCTGATATTTCCTTATCCTGGGATGTATACAAAAATACATTTTTCCCAACAGTTTAAATATAAACAATACACTTTATGTTATTATTTAGAAGAGATTTTTTATTTTGTCATGTTCTTAAGGGTGTTTTATCTGGTATTTTCAGCTTTTAGTTATGGGCAATTTCAAAACCCTTTGGCTTATCGTATATGTGAAAGCTATAGAATCAATGTTACTAATATGTATTCAGTAAAATGTTATGCATGTATGTATCCTAAAAAAGTATTGTTTTTTGTGTTTCTAATACCTGGAATTGTGGTTTTTGGTATTGGGACAAGGATTTTTGAAAGGACAATAAAGTTTAATGGGATGAATTTTGATTCTTTAGAAAATTCAATGTGGTGTATTGTTGTTACAATGATGACTGTAGGTTATGGTGACACAATCCCCGCTTCGAATTTGGCTAGAGGAGTTATTTGTTTAAGCATTTTCTGGGGAGGAATAATTCTATCTTTGACTTTTGTTTATTTTGGGAGTATTTTAAAGCTTGACCAAAGAGAAACTTCAGCATTTAGAGCTATTTTAGCAACAAAAGAATCTGGGTATTTAATATGTGATAAAGTCTTAGAAAAACTTGCCCGTGAAGGAAAATTAAAGGGCTGGCGAGCTTTTAGATATAAAATTATGCTGTATTTAGAAGGGAATAAACGAAGGATTTCTCAAGATACTATTAGATATAGGAAAAGTGCAAATTTTGCTAGGCATTTAGAAAATATTGATAATGTTGCTGATTCTGTAAAGTTGAAGCTTAAAAAATTATTAAGAGAAGTTTAGTTTATATGATAAAGATTAATATTCAGCAATAGATGTAATTTGTATATTTATAAAACTCATAATGAATTTTAGGTTTAGTTTAGAATAAATATCTCATAATCATCTTTTGGTTATTGTGTGATTATATCAATATTATGCTAGTATTTGAAGAAAATTTAAACTTGTGATTTAAATTAAAAATAGAATCGATTTTAGTTAATTATCTTGAACTAAGGTTTGAAATTATTTTTTATTTTTTTGTGATAATTAATCAAACTATTTCAAATATTTTAACTTAGACCGATAATATTTTATAAAAGTACTTTATATTTTTGTAAATAAGCTTAACTTGATATTCTGAATTTCAATACATTAATTAATCTTTAGTCGTATTAATAATAATCATATATAATAAAATGGTGGATGAATCTATCTAAATCCTCAAGATCTCAAGACCAAAACAGCTCAGATCAGTCCAAAGTTAAAATATTCCTTACCGACAACAACGTTCTATACAAGATCAACTTCATTATAGCTTGTCCTTTAAAGTCTCTTATTCTATGCTAAGAAACGACACAAGACAATTATGGTTCGCCATTTCAAAAAAAAGTTCCCCAGCTTCCAAGTACATTTTCTATCAATCTAATCTCTTAAATTTCACCAATTCAGAAAAGCCTTAAGTTCTTAGACATCTTTCAGATCAGTTCATGTGAAAATGATTATCATAAATACTTAATTTACCAAATGTTTTTAGATACTTTAAAAGATCTTCAATCACTGAAATTTTAATTGTCTCAAGTATTTCTTGTCATATCAACGATCAGATCAATTTCAATTAGTTACTATTAATGAGCTAGAATCTGGTTTTCTAAAATAAAATTTAAGAGTCCATTATCAATCAAGATATCTATAAATAGTTTCAAGATTCAAGAGCATAGTGCTAATCTATCAATTACTGTGTATTTGTTTCAATGTATTATATTTTCTTCGGTTTCATTTTATGGTAAGATGAGCCATAGGATTTAAAATTTAGGTATTTGTTTTTAGTTTCCTGTTTCTGCTACAAATTCATGACCAATTGTATCATTGTTCTTGTCAATTATAATGATCAGACCTTGTTTCTTGTTTCTCATTTAGTGCAAGTGACATAGATCTTAAGAGATGTACTGTACTGTGATCTTTGATTTCTATTATCCATTGATATTTGCAATAGAACTTGTTTTGTTCATTGGGAAACTTTCAAGAGAGCAATTTCTAGAAACAGACTCTATTAATTGACACTATTTCAATATTTACATTTGAGATAACTCGTGTTTCAGTTTTTGTGCCTTCCTTACAGAGTATTGAGACTAAATGTATCTATCAAGAAATTAGGGGCTTAGTATATACATTTCTGTTCATTCCAATATGATTTTATCGTGGATCAATTGATTTCAGTTTAGTAAACCACAATTGTATATTGAACTTGTTATTTTTTGCAATAATTATTAGTAGCGCAATTTTTATGTGAAAATTTCAGATAATGTTTTTTTTGTCCTTGTGCATTGATGTATCCTTTTTTTCTTAAGACTAAAGTGCAAAAGGAGAGCCTTGTGCAAATCAAGAATATAACTGTAAGACAGCGTCTGTAGAGCAATTTCTAAAGAATTACCAGCCTAGCACTTAGTATTTTGGTTTATTTGAATCTAATACAAGAATACAGAGCAATTGGCTTTCATATATACACAAGATGAATAAAATGTATCCCAACTTATAATCCTAGTCATATTATTATATATTAAGTTTAAACTAACTAACTAATAATAATTTAAAGAAATAAGTATCATATATAAACATAAATTAATAAAAATAATAAAAAAGTCTATTAGATTTACTAACACTAGAATACACTTATCATCATCAGATTCAATAAAATATTTTAATTCGAAAATCCAAACTATATTCCTAAAAAACAACCTATTTCACCAAAAAAAAAAAAATACATAATTTTGCTTACCAATAACATAATATTTAACTTATTTTTTCTTGCTCTTTTTACCTTTCTTATTCTTTTTTCCTTTTTTCTTAGTATTAAGTGCTCTAAAAAAAGTTTCGATTTTCCTACTTTCAATATCTTCCCTTGTCATCAAAGCCCTTTCACTAATCCTCACTTTCATTTCATCAATATCCCAAACAAGTATACTCTGATCAAAACTCCCAGAATAAATAAACTCTTCAGTTAATTCCATACAAGTTATACCATCAAGATGACCACTAAATTGTTCCAACAATTTCCCAGTAACCTTATCCCAAACAGATATCATTTTATCATCAGAAAATCCAAAAAGTAAACTTCCAACCGCTTTTATCCCTAAAGCCCAGCTTTTCATACCTTTGTATTCAAGGTTTTTTAATGATGGTAGCTCCCAAGATATAACAACAAGTCCACAACCTCCAACAAAAATAGTATTTCCATCAACACAAATACAACGTATTGGTTTATCAGCTGCTAAAAACTCTGTAATAATTATCCCTTCTTCTAAGTCAATGATTTTAACAGAACGATCCCAACTTGCTACAAATAATTGTGTGTTTTTTATAAGAATATCAGATATTGGGTCAGAAAATTGGTAAACTACTTCACATAAACCGGTTTTTGATTCCCATTTTCTTACACTACAATCTTGAGAAGCGCTTAAAATACATGAATTGTATATTGATAAAGAGGTTATTTGATCTGTATGACCTTTGAATATGTTAATATTTGCCATACTCTCTAATGCAAAACTACCTAAGAAACCTTCGGAATATCCAACATAAAGCACTTCATCAAGTATATGGAAAATACAAAAATCTTGATTTGTTATTTTTGGAAGTTGGGCTTTATATATAATTTTCCTCTCATTAAGATCCCAATGTATAATAAGACCATCAAGACTACATGAAATTAAACATGTACGAAAAGTTTCATAATAAATGTGCAAACCAGCTATAGTGTCGTTATGCCCTTCAAGTTTATGTGCATATCCATAACTCATATTTTTATCATTAGATCAATAGGTAAATACATAAATTAATTATTTATAAGACAAAATAAAAAACTATTGATCTGGATAATACTCTATAAATAGTAGTTTGAGTTGATATTGTAGACAATTTCTTTTTACTAGAAATCATAGTAATTTTTTATTGTATAAGTAGGGTAAATATATATATAAGTGTTATATCAGTAGTTTAATTTTTAGAAAGTTTAGCAATCCCATTTTGAGATGTTTTCTATTACCATATAAAACCGAATTGCCTAAAGATAATATTTTCCAACTTTTTGATTTCAGTGATATTTTTATATGAATTATTTAATATATATACACAACTTTAGTAAGGTTTTATATAAAACTAAAAAATTATATCTATGAATTCTAAGATATAAATGTCTGGCTCGATAGTCGAAAATTTTATTCTAAAAGAAGATTTTGGGAGCAAAAATTTCAATGCAAAGAATCTAATTAATGATGAAGTTGCAATAGGATACTTTATAGGTTACATACAAACTAATGATGTTGATATCAATCAGCTAAAAGATGTTTTCAGAGAAAAAAACATTGATCCTATCTCTCGTGGGGTTGTTTCTATTAAAATTTTTAGTGTTTTAAAAGAAATAATCGAGAATTTTGATGATAAAGTAAACCTTTATTGGGAATTTGGTAAAAATGTTATCGACGATTTTTCAAGATTAAGTTATGATCTTATAAACATTTCAAATCAACTTGGAGATATTTTAGAATTAGTATCAGAAACTTATAAATCATGCTTTAATGCAATACTAAGAAAATTTGCTTTGAATGATAGTATTTGCACTTTAGGCAGAGCTGGTCTTTTGTTACAAAAAAAGTTCAATATTGAATGTACACTTTTCTTTCTTAATGAAGCAGAACTTTATATTCTAGAAAACTGGAAGACAGAAAGTTCAAGAAAAGTTTTAACGATTATTGACAAAGGTAGCCAAATAATTTTTGAAAGAAACTTACCTCAAAGCGATTCCTTGAGTATAACTATTTATGTTATTTTACAAGCCCAATTTAGTAATCACAACTTTGACCCAGAAGATTTTCCTATGCTGGAAGACATAATTATCAAGTATATAAAAAATTTCAGTTTTAAACAAAAAAGAAGATTGGGTTCGATATATCAGAATTTATGTAAAAAATTATCTTCTCCATGCAACAAAGAAATTATAGAAAGGTTAAATAGTTCTGAGTATAATAATAGCTCACAGATTATGGGAGGATCAAATTCTGGGCATAATAATTCTCTAAATATAGGAAAAAGCAATTATGGGAATTATAGTTCACAGATTATAGAAAGACCAAATACTGGGTATAATAATCAGCCTTATAGAAATAGTATTTATCCCTCAAATAAAGATAGAAGGATAAGAGATTATGCTGATGATTATAATGGATATAATAAGAGTTCAGAGAAATATCGTAATAATTATGATCGTAAAATGCGTGTACAAAAACAGTATTATTATCCAGATGATCCAGAACATAAAAAAATTGATGAAGAGTATTATAAATTCGAATATGATAATTTCGATGTTTTTGAAGGCGTAAGAAAATACTTTGATGAGATTATTAAGGATGTAAGGATTACTGCTAAAAGGAATGGATTTATTGATGAGGATGAGTTAGCTAGAAAAATTAATGAACTTGCTGATGTTTCACAAGAGTCAGTGTTTTATTTATTAGAATATTATTCAAGAAATGAAACATATAATACCCCGGAATCACTTTCTACCTGGATGCACTTGAAAAATGCTGTTGATATATGTGGACTACTTAATCCAGTTCAAAATGAAGCTTTTATGAGGAATATTGAGTATATTGTTGAAAATACACTTCAAAATCAGTAATAATTATCACTAATGAATCCTTTTATAATTTTGTAATAGGTTTTTATATTAAACTTGTAATTTATGAATTTTTTCCTTGAAAAAGCAATTCTTAAAAATTAATTCTTGGATATCCAGGTCAAAAGTGGAGATAAAAAAGATGAAGCTGAATATTTATGCAGAAAATCAGAAAAAGAGAAATAGTTTTTGATAAAATAGACCCAGATGCTGTAGACCGAAAATATAATGAGCGAGTAAAGTTCTCAATACAAAGCTTACCTAAAGAAATAAACAGTGAGGATATAAAGAATTTAGTTATAGAAAAATCATATTGATTAGAGATTATAAAGAAAATTATATATAAGATTAAAGAAAAGCATTGTGATTAAAAGTTATTTATAAGAAAATTCTTTTTATGGGTCGAATCGGATGGATCTGTGAACTTATTCGATATTCATTAGCTTCTTCTCGTCTTGATAGTTTTTTATCAAAGTGATTTAATGAGTTTTTCAGATATTCTGTATTTCTGACCTTATCTTCTTGGTAATTATCATAGATTATTGATGAAGAAAGCTTTGGAGCATTGCATAAAGGTTCTAAGATTAATGATGAACTTATTTTTGGAGATTGAGATGCTACTCGGATATGATGATGCTCAAAAGTAGGAGAAACTGATGCATCTATATAGACTTGAGTAGCTTTGATACTTTTGTTTATTGGGTGAACTAGTTCAAGATCTTTAATATTTCCATTCATACTTGAATTGAGCTTGTATTTCCTTAGAAATCTGCTGGTCATTTATTGTATTATTTGAGACTATTGATTAAATTAAAAACGAAGTTTTTGAATGGAAAGTATGATTAGAGTGAGAAAAAATTAAGAGGAAGCTAAAAAAAGGTTGGAAATAGTTGAGAAAGATAGAAAAGGATTTTTGCATATGAGGATTGATGATGAATAAAAAATTTTAGATATTGTTATGGAATTTTTGAGATAGATATGGTTTGAAAAAAAAAAAACTGTTAGAAGAGGAAAATGTTTTAGGTGATAAGTGATTTTTTTAGCGGGTTGGCATTTTTTTTAATATGAAATATTGATTTTTATATAAGATATAGTTTTATATAATTGTATTAATCTCGATAGTTTTCGCATTTTACGGTATCTTATTGCAATTTACCCAATATTTTTTCCTTATCAAAGTTATTAAACTAAATCGTTTTATCAAGTTTTTCTAGCTCAACTTTTGACTGTGATAATTGTCTAATGAGTTCAGGAATCCTCATGAAATAATAAATTCTGCATCTTCTTCAGTACAATATATAAACTATTCTATAAGAAACGAAGTCTTTTATTATTTTAATTCAAATAATTTCATCTAAAATAGTATAATAAACTGATTTGCCTATATGATTATATATTTTATAATACAAACATAGCATGAATTTATAATATAAAATCTATTTTAAAGCTAAACATAACATTTCTTCATCTTTTACATAAGAAAAAAGCATTAAGTTTAATCTATGTCAAATAAACTCTTAAAAATCCCTCCGATAATAAAGGCTATAAATAGGGATGCAGAACGAAGATAAAAAAGTTGTTGATTTATACATCCCCAGAAAATGCTCTGCAACAAACAGAATTATTGGACCAAGGGATTACTCAAGTGTCCAAATAAATATCGCAGATGTTGATGAAAATGGCCTCGCAACAAAAACCTTGCACAGCTTTTACATCTCTGGCGATGTTAGAAGACAAGTATGTCTGATGGCTGCCCTCAATAGACTGTTTAAGGAAAAGGGCTTATTATCTTTCTCTAACTAGACTAAAAGCTTATAGTTTTACTTTATATTCTGTTTTCATATACTAAGAAATTTCTTAATCCTAATTTGTTTATATATAAAAACATAAAACTTTATAAAAACATTATTACAAAAGATTATCCTTTCAAAATAATATCTTTCATACCTTGTATACAAAAAAAACCTTAAGGCCGAGAAAATGGTATTTAAACCATATTGCCAAAAAAAATAAGAATAAATATATAATAACTACATTATCTTTCAGTACTAGGTGATCTACATAGCTTACTTATTTGTGCTATGTGGTTACTCTGATCTAAAATCCAAGGATCGCGGAGAATATCTTTAGTACTTGGGCGTTTTAATGGGTTAGGACTAAGCATTCTTATAATAAGCCTTTTAGCTAATGCAGGGATTGTATCAGGTAAATCTTTAACACCTTCACTTATTCTATGATATAAATCTTTATCTGTTATACCTCTAAAAGGAAATAATCCACTTAGTATAGCATGAAGTACAACACCCATTGCCCATATATCAGCTGGTTGGGTTAGATATTCTTTTCTATTAATAATTTCTAATGCCATATAACTTGGTGTTCCACAAAAGACTTTACTTCTTAATTCATTTACTGTAGAAAACCCAAAGTCTATAAGTTTGATTTTCAGTTTGGAGTTTATCAGTATATTATCAAGTTTTATATCTCGATGGCAAACATTTAAACTATGCATATAATCAATTGCATCAAGTAACTGTTTAAAAACCATACGAGCTTCACTTTCTGGTAGTCGCTTAGAAATACGTGATTTCATGAAATTACCCAAAGAAAACCCTGGAAAATACTCTTGGACAATATGAACCTGTTTTGGGGATTTTATAGCTTCATACATCTTGACGATATTTGGATGGTCTAACATTTTCATAACTTGTATTTCTCTTCTTATATTCCTCCTTCTATGTGGTTCTCTAAGTTTATATTTATCATATGATTTTATAGCATATTTTTCTTTATCTAATAAATTCACACATATTTTCACTACTGCATAAGCTCCTTTGCCAAGGATTTTCCCCATTTCATATTTCTCAATATTTGAAGTCACAATATCATTTAATTCACTTGTTGGAGATATTATAGGCATTGTTTTTGTTCGTACTGGGAACAATAAATTCATAGCCAAAGTGTTTTTTTTTATGAGTTTTGTTGTGAATTTTGTAGTGTTTTCTTCAATTGGCATAAATATGTTTTTTGCTGATGGGGCTTTGTGGGCGTAGGTGTTTGTTATTGGGGTAAATGCAGTTCGGACTCTTGGTGTTGTTGTTTCTAGTTTGCACTTTAGATTCAATGGGGTAAATGTTTTGACTGTTCTGTTTGAATCAGAATTCATATTTATGAAATCCGGGAATTGAAAATATCAATTTTTTATTGTTAGGAAATGAAGTTTGGTGTTGATGTTGGAAGGCTGGGATGATTGTAAGTGTGGATGATTGAGATTTTTTGGTTTTTATGAGTTTTGGAATTTTGGATGATTTCTTTAGCTGTTTGATGAATTTTTAGGTAAAGGAAGTGTATGAAGAAGGGAGTTTGGTACTGAGGTTTTGAATTTCTAGTAAATTTATGAATTATTATAAGAGATGTAAGAATTTTTTAGGTTTTTTTTTTTTGATATGTGGGGGAGTATAGTTTTAGATTTTAGTTTAAAGAGAGGCTTTACTTTATTAATTAAGTATTTTTTATTATTATATAGTATGTTATTTATAATGCTATTCAGAATATAAAAAATTTAAATCTAATCACTGATAACTAGAAATAAAATTCTATTTTGGAAACTTTAACACAAATTTGTAAATACTGAAGATTCTAATACATACAAATTTGCGGAAATACAAAGGTATAATCTTTTAAATTGTATACTATTTTGCAGAATTAATAACCCAAATCATTATTTCGCCTCTTAAACTTTATTGTCAACTATAAATAAAATGAACATAAACTCAGAAACTATATTCTTTTCAGCCATAGACAAAATAGTCAGTTTAGCTGGTAAAGACCTTACAGAAGAGTTAAAAATAAAAATAGCTGAAACTTGGAAACGTAATTTAAGACTATCAAAAGCTAGAAGACAAAAAAGGAATAAAATGCCGAAAAAACCACAAAAGAAAAAAGAATCTTTAGAAAGCGGTGAAGAAGAAAGTGATAGTTTAGAAGATTACATCATACCTGAATGTCAAAACGTTTTATTTGGTAAGCTTAAAAAATTTGAAAAGAAAAGACCTTATTGGATTTTTAAAATTAATGGATGCATATTACAAAATGAGAATACCGAAAATATTATCGGGAATATCAAAGCTAAAATCGAGTCAGATTATTTCAATTCCTAAGCACTTATAATATTAAATACTAATTATCTGGCTTTTGACAATATTACCAACAGCATTTCTTAATGCAGTATTTCTACACCTTATAACAAAATTAGCTTGTTCCCCATTCTCTAAAACATTAACAGTAAACATTATAATATTATCAGTAAGCATCCCAGCTCCAAGTACCTGTAAAGGTAACAAATCCGGTATTTCTTTTTTACTATAAATCCTAAACGCTCCACCAAAGCATAAAAAACTGCACATTTCCACAGCATTATTAAACCTCGCTAATTTAACAACACAATTGTCTTCTTCAAAAACCAATTTTTTCCATTCAATCCATAAACTAGTCGGTAATTCTTGTCTTCCTTCAATAAATCTAATAATAGTTAAAGGAAGTTTAATAACATTACTCTCAATATCTTTTCTTTTAATATAAACAATCATTTTAGGAATATTTTCTGTAATTTTAATAAACTGAACTTTAATTATCATTGTTGTTTGACCATTTTGAAAAATCTCTTCATTAGTTTTTAATGGGTGTATTATCATAGGCATAGCTTCCATATTAACATCAGCTAATTCTGTTGATATTTCTTTTATAGGCTCAGATGATTTATTTCCTATAAAAATACAACAAATAAGATCAAATGATTGCCTTTGTATACGAAATCCAATCTGAAATGTTTCAGTGTCTAATAAAATCCCAATTTCTAAACAGTTACCCATTCTAAATGATAGATCGTTAGCAGGCTGAGATGGGATTTCTTGTGATTCATCTTCTGATGATGAGGAGGAGTCAAAAAGATGTGGTAAAACTGAAGTAGGTCCTTGAGAATCATAAGGTTTTTCTTGTTGTGAAAACATAAAGTCTAAACTGAAATCAAAAGTTGTCCTCCTTTCAAGCTTTTTCTTAGGTTTTTTAAATGCTAAAGGTTCTGAATCGAGATTAAATAAAAGATCAGTCTTATTTTCTTCATTTTTTCCAAGTTCAATTCTGTAATTTTCCTTATATTTTTTACTGTTTTCTAATATTTCTATACATTTGTGTGCTTCAGCCAAAATCTGTTCACGCTCAACGTATTTAGCTAATTTTTTTTCAGTATCAAAAAAAGACTCTTTGAGTTTATCTATTTGGCTTATTAGTTCCTCATTGGATTGATTGAGTTTTTGTAAAGCTTCATCACGTTCTTGAATTTGACTTTTAGCATAATCTAAAGCTTCTTTTAATTGTTTGTTTTCAAGTCTAAGAGTTGATAAAATATGATCAATTTTGTCTTTTTCATTATTTACTTGAGGTGTAAAAATATTAGAAACTGTGTTATGTCGGTTTGGGGGTTGTGTAGGCATTTTTGGAATATTTGGTTGGAAAGTAATACTGTTAGCCTGTGAAGAAGGAAACATATTATGATTTGACTGTGAGGATTGAAATATGTTAGGATTTGGTTGTGAAGATGGAAACATACTATTTCTACTATTATCAGGGTAGATAACAAAAGGTGGATTACTTGTATAGGTTGAAGGTCTTGAAGTATTAGGAAGAGCTACTGTGTTAAAAGATTCTTGACTTCTATAATCTGATTCATATATATCTATATGCTGACGTGAAGATATTTCTGATTTTTGGGACATAAAAATTGAAGGAGACTGAGGTTTATAAACAGGAGAGCAATTCAAACTTTGGAAATTTTTCACATTATCATATTTTTCAAAACCTCGATGATTCGATGTATCTAAAGCTGCAGTCATTCTATCCATAATCCCTAATAAATACTCAATATCAACAGAATTATTAGTATTCATAGCATCTTGTAAAGCATTTTCCACATCATTTTTATGCCCTTTAAGCATTTGTGCATAGTCTTCTGCTAACAACACATCAGTATTTTCATCACAAAGTTTCAAAATATCCTCAACTGCTTGAAAATTTATCTGTCTTTTCGCAATAGGTCCTTTCCTCTCTTCCCTTATCAAATTTCTTGTCGCTTGTTTTGTTGGAAACCTAACTCCATTATCTTTAAGTTTTATAAAAGTTGTATAGAAAGTACTATCTGATTTATCTGAAGATTTACCGTATTCTACAGCCCAAAGCTTTATATATTCTAATAATGTTCCTATAAACTCAATAGATGCTGCACGATTTTCTACTGAACTTGAGCTTTCTTTACCAAAAATACTTTCACCTCTAAGTTCTAATGAAAGTTCTTTTTTATGAGATGCAAGAATAGCTAGACGACTGAGGATTTTTTTCTGTGTGAAAGTTAGGAAATCTATGTTTTGTACTGTCATACAAGAGTTTAATAGTTTAAGGGCTCTAAGTTTGTGTGGAGGAGGGTTACTTTTGCTTTTGATTATTTTTTTTATTTGGGATATGATATCTTTGCAGATACTAAGTTTTGCAGATTTTGTTAGGTCTATGAGAAGTGGAGTATATCTTTGATAGTCTTGATCGGATGATATGGATAATTTTACCATATCTACTGGTTTGTGGGTCATTTGATATTATTATTTGCTTTTATTTATATGCAGGCTAATGAAAGTTGTCAAAATAGGAAATTTGGAGATTAAGAGATTAGAAATATTATGTTGGAATTATTAGGATAATGAATAGATATGTGGGAAGAGGGAGGTTTGAAATTTATCATTTAATTAAAATAATTACTTTAGCACTTCACAAAATTCTTTAAGGTTCCAAATAATTAATCACACCCAAAACTCACTCGCATTTCTAATAAAATCTCATCTTATTTAATAACCACATCTATTATTTTCATATAAATTTATAAATCAAAGATATATCTAAAACTAAAACAAATCATAATCACTAAAATTAATCGACTCAAGCCAGTCGGCAATTTTCTGTGCATGTCTTGATATAGCATCATGATCTTCCGACAACACAGCATAAATCTGATTCTCTTCTTTTCTACATCTAACCTCATAAGCGCTTAAATCCAAAGATAAATCCGCAGTAGTATGAGAAAAATTCCTAATTTCCTCAATAAACTTACTATTTTCTTTTCTAATCTCATTGATTTTATTCTGAAGTTCACACAACTGTTTTTCCTTATTCGAATTCACTAACACTTTATCAAGTTTATCCTTTTTTTCCTTTAATCCTTCAAGTACACCTTCTTGATCCATAATTTCATTTAATTTCTCCATGTTTTGTATATGAATTTCATGAAGCTCTTGTTTCAACAATGGAATAAGTTCTTTATTCAAAACCTTTCCTTTAAGTTTTCCCCTTATCCCTTCCCAAAAACTCTTATACCCAGTCAGTAACTCATAAAAATCCTTCTCCAATTCTTTATTTTCTTCAGTTTCCATAAAAATCTCAGAACTCAATTCTGCTGTTTTATCATTCAACCTTTTATAATTCCCAGTCAAATCATTTTTACGAACTTTTAAAACTGAAATTTCTTCTATTAAGCTTTGAGTTTGTTGTTCTTTTTCTAAAATACTCGCTTTTAAAGCTGTAGATGTATTTTCTGAGACTTCATTAATAAGAAATTCCTCATAGAATTTTAAGTAAAGATCTTCATGATTAGTAAATATCGATGATGAGGTTATATAAGATATTAACCATGCTAATGAAAGAAGGAGTCTATCCCAATATTTTTCATCACCAAACATTTTACTAGAAAGTTGACAAGGAAAGCCAAACCATTTGAATAAGTCTATAAAGTCTTTACTTGATGTTATGGTAATTGAGTTGTCTAAAGATTTCAATATGAAGTTTGTTATTTGATAAAGAAGTTGAATATCAGGATTTTGAAGAAGATATAAGGATATGGGTGATTGGTAGTTGTTTAGAATTAAATATTCTATAATAGATTTGCTAAAGGAATCGTATAATGCTTTACGTTCTTGAGGTATTTGAACTTTTTGTGCCATTTAAATTTTACCGCTCTAGCGATGAAATTTTGATTATGTTGGATAATGAACTTAAAGGATTGATTTTTTAGGATCTGTGTTGTTGTGGGAATTTTTAGATAGGGTTATAAGATAAAAATGATAAAGATAGGCTATATGAAATTTGTAAAGAATGATTAAAAGGCTGTTTGAAATTTTTATAAGATAAATAATAAGTGAATTTTATGATTTTTAAGCAGGAAGTTTAGTTTATTTGGGAAGTGAGGATTTATTAAAAAAATTTGGGTTGGTAAAAAGGTACTGAGTTTGTTTTATGAGAGATGTGAAAATATATTTGGGGTATGATATAATAATTAGATTTAATAAATAATTTCTAGTGATTTTATCTGTGGTATGTAATATTTTTATATAAATTTGTGATAGAGTTTGTTTGGATAAAATATAGATTTCATATGAAAAAAATATTAAAGTTATTATTTCATCAATATAATTAATACAGTTTAGGATGTGATTGTAGCTCTTATTCAATGGTTTGTCAATAGTTTTTTTGATCTAGGAAGTAAAATTTCTATTTGAGACCCCAACTAAAAGTTCTTATCTCTACCTCGCTTCTTGTAAGTAAATCAAACTGGCGGCGATTAGAATCAAGCAATTTTTTTCTGGAAAAGGCATTCAAGTCTCTTAGTAGTGGGGTGACACACTATGTGAAAAGAAATAAAAATTCGAAATATCCACTAGTTCAAAGCATAAAAGAATCTTGCAAGTCATCAAAGCCTCCACTATAAAACAATTGGTTGTGGTTGAAAATAATCCAACAAGTATTCAATAATAAATTCAAGTATTTCGAATCAACCAATTACAAAATCCTACAAGCCTCATGTCTCCACAATATCCCATAATTTATAAAACAACACAACTCTCTTCCAACTAAAAATTCATAAAAACCCATTTATTACCCCTACACAAAAACCTTTCTCTATTTTCCATACAATTTTAACTCCAACCTATTTATTTATCATCACCTTAAATTTTTTCCAACACATTAAAATCTTTATATCATCTTCCTAACAACATATCTAAAAACTTAACATTCTTATTCTATTCCATCAAATCATCATAACAAATTTTAATTTCTCATCTATATAAATTTTATAAAAACATTATGGAACAAGATATTGAAAATCTTATGGTTAAACTAGACGACGAAAAACGTGAATCAGAATACTTAGACGAAGTAATTAAAAATCTCGAAGTCGATTACGCAAATCTTAAAAATTCCAAAAAGCAGCAAGGTATAATCAAAAACCCATTACAAAACAAAGCATTTTTACTAGAAAAGCAAATAGAATACGAAACTGCTCAGTATGACGCTTTGAAAAATGAAAACTTCGATACACGTAACAGAATCAATGAATTGCGACTTGAAAACTCAGCTTGTAAAAAGTCATTAGCTCATCTTAAAGCGCTTATTCAAACCTCATCATCTAAAGCTATAAAAGTAAATGATCTAAGTAAAGCTGAAAAACTAGTATTTATGACAAGTCAAAATCGTATCTCAGCAGCTCGTAGTCGAAGTGTTTTAAGTAAAGTTGACTATAATGAAAAAATAAGAGAAATTAGTGTAATTTTAAACCAAAAAAGTCAGATTTCAATAAACTCTAAACAAAATATTCGACTTGAAGAATTATTAAACAACTTAAAAGGATGTAATGTGTTTAAAATACAAACTGAACTTAAATCCAGATGGGGTAAAATATTAAACAAATCAAAACTTGAACTGGAAAATTATCAAAAATATATTGAATCAATAAAAACTGGCTTTGAAGAAATCGGCCTTGCTGTTGGGGTAACAAGTATTGAAGATATTGTCACAAGTTTTATTAAAGCTAATGAACAAAACCATTCTCTTTATCAATACCTTTCTTTATTAAATTCTGATATTGATGATGTTGAAGATGTCATAAGAGGGAATAAAGAAAAAATCGAAATTTTGCGCTCGTTTGAGTTTAAAGAGGAAAAACATCAGGAGTATTTATTGAATCTTATTAAAAAAATTGAAGAGATTGAGAAAAAAATTTTGCATTCAAATTCTAAAACTAAAAAGCTTAATGAAAAAACTGGATCAGCTTTTAAAATTATAACACAAATATCAGAGAAAATTGGAAGTATTATAAAAAGTAAAGAGAAGTTTGAAATTATTAATGAAAATAGTATTGAAGAATTTGATAAGATTATAAAAACTACTGATGATGGTATAGAAAAAATTAAAGCTGTTTTTAAAATGAAGAGTAATAAAGATGAAGGTAAGAATGATAAAAATGAAAAGAAAAGTAATAAAGATGAAAGGAAGAGTATTGAAAAAGAGATACCGTTGAAGTTAGGGTTTTTGTTAGAGCAGAAGGATGTTTATGATGATCCGGATTTAGAGGAAATGAAAACTCCTATGCAGGATCATGATTTTTCAGTTAAAGCACACAAGATTCTTATGAATACAAAAGATTGGTAAGAGAATAATATAATTTTTTTTTTTAAAGGGAGGATGATTTTTGAAGTTAGTGTGAAAAGATTTTGTTGAGTAGTTTATAGTTGGTTTTTGAGGATATAATGGGCATTTTTAGGTTTTTAATAGGTTGCTATGTTTGTAGATAGTTAATTTGTGATAGTATTTTTATATTTGTGTATGTGAATTTATTTTACCTCTAGGCTAATGAATATTTATAATCTAAAATTACCCTTAATTTCTTTTGAGGGATTTGAGAATCATTTATCATATAAACTTGTTCAAAATTCAAAATTGCTTTAAATTCAGAAACTTTAAAAGCTCATCTAATTACAATTATGACTACCGGATGCAAGTACTTTTTTTTTCAATATGGCAAATAGATAAATTAATTATTTTTGTATGGAAACCATTTTTTAATAATAAAATTCAGATAATTTAGATAGCTGAAGATGTGATTAAGATAGTTTCTTAGTAATTATTTAATCTTTATTAATTTTTAAGCTTTTTAATTTTAATTAGCTTTGTCTATTATGTGTTTTATAAGTTTTTGATAAAGTATAGGATATCTATCAAAGAATATAGTATATAAAAAGTAGTTAATAAATTTTTTTTTCTCAAAAAGGTATTTTCGATATTATTCAGAAGAAAAGCAAATACTGGAAAAAATTTACTTTCTCCTTAAATATAGCATACAACATAAAAACATTTTATAAAAATATTCTATAAACATTATTATACTAGTTCCTTATGAATCATACTTAATTATCAAACTTTAATGGTAATTAATTATCAACAAAACCAATCAATTATCCATTAATTTTTTAATACAAAAAATCAATTATAAAATTATCCAATCAATTATCCATTAATTTTTTAATACAAAAAATCAATTATAAAATTATTTTCAGCTTTACATCTTTTATTCTTCCCAAAATTTATTTTTCATCTTTCTCTTAAAATCCTCTTAAAAATCCTAAAAGCACTTTTCTAATTATAATCCACAATTATACACCAATTTCAATCCAAAATAAAAATATCCTCAAACAATTTTTCCTAAAAAACCNTTTTCAGCTTTACATCTTTTATTCTTCCCAAAATTTATTTTTCATCTTTCTCTTAAAATCCTCTCAAAAATCCTAAAAGCACTTTTCTAATTATAATCCACAATTATACACCAATTTCAATCCAAAATAAAAAAATCCTCAAACAATTTTTCCTAAAAAACTCATTACAAAATATCATATTAAATCAATCATAATTACATTAAACTTATCCATCAAAACATCAAAAAAACATAATCTTTATAATAAACATTTTTTATTATATTGTTTATTTTTCTTGAATAACATACAATATTAATGGAATTTTTATATGAAGTATGCAGTGACATATTCTCACAAAAATACTCTTCAGATTCAAAGTTCATGAAAATGATCAAAATAATTGTACTTAACTGCATTGTCTTAGCACAGAATATACAACTTTTATGGAATCCTGAGCTTAAAGAAAACAACTGGGAAAAATACTTGACTTTTTGGGAGATTGTTAGAATCCCATCTTTTGATGCAGCAGCAGCAAAATTCAATGTTTTATCTCAATTTTTCTATGCTTTAGTAGTAAATTTGGGTGCAATTTTAGGCCTTTTCATATCATTGTGTATTATGAGGTTCCTTAAAAGAAAACCCCCTGCCGTGATTATAGCTCTTGCCCGTTTTATTTGGACTGTAACATCTGAAGTCCTTTTTATTCCAGCGATCATTTGTTTTATGATAGTTTTTAAATATAGCTCAGGGAATTATGTGTATGTGCAGGAATATAAAGGGGAAATTAAAGCTGAAGATGTGGATTTGGGTGATTCTGGGAAGATTTTAAGTGTTTTTTTATGCTTGTTAGTTGTTGCTTATGCACTTGTTTATGAAGCTTGTGCTTTTGATATAAAAGTCGAAAATGATAAGTCATTGAGTGATTCGAGACTTCATGGAAAAGTAAATATTTCAATAAGGATTATAAGCATATCTAACTGTATACTCTACGTATATTTCCAAAAAGACAACTATGAAGTATATTTAATTTTGCTTATCGTCTTACATGGGCTTTTATCCTTTTGCGTGTTTTACTACATCCCTTACCATAGTATTTTTGTAAACTTCATGCAACTTTTTGTTCAGTTTGACTGTAGCTGCACAGCTATTTTTTTCTTGATAGGTAAGTTCCTCAATACAGCCCAAGTCCCATTTATCATGACTCTTCTTTTTCAACCAATTCTTTTAATTCTAAGCTACGAAACTATTATATATAGATTTTCGCATATCCCAGAACCTTTTGAGTCATTTGGGAAACCTTTTGAAATTTACGCTTTAAGTATAAGAAAACATTTAGAAAATGGGGACCTTAAAGAAGAACTTATTAAAGCAATGAATATAAATTACAAAGCACATCCAAATAAACTTAATAGGCTTTTACAAACATATTATTGTATAGATGCGTTAAAAAACCCAATATTAGGACTTAATAAAATTATTACTACAAGTCATAAAGGATTGGATATTTTTTCCAATTTTCAAATTTACAAATGCAAGTCCGCATTAAAAATATACTGTTCAGAAAACTGTGAAGGGTTCAAACTTTATAAATACTTCGTGGATTTTGCCTTAACAAAAGAAAAAGACCATTTTTTCTGCAATTTATACTCGAATTTTCTTTCAAAAATATTAGAAAAAGCACCTGAGCTTAAAAAGTTGAAGTTTTTCATTAAAGAACTTGCTAAGGATATGAAAAAACTTAAAACCAACTACGAAGAGCTTATAACAGGGTTTCCTTCATCTTTTGAAGCTAAAGAAATGTATGGATCTTTATTAATTCATATATTCTGTGAAATAGACATAGGGCATAAATATATGAGTAAAATGCCTGGAGCTGATAATTTGCATATGAAAAACATGCTGAAAAACAGTTTATCTTTTACAAATGACAGATGCTTTTTTGTGATATCTGGTCAAGAGTCGACTTTAGGGAAAATAATATACTACAATAAGAATTTTATAAATTTGATTGGAATTTCTGATGAATCAGTACATAGTTTTTATCTTGATGAAATCCTTCCCCCTTTGTTCCGTGATGGGCATAATAAACATCTTAAGAACTTTCTTGAAAATCATACAAACAATATAATTTTTCACACTTATTCATTATGTATTTTAGATACATCAGGGTATCTTATTGAATGTATTGTCTCATCTGAAACTATTGGGTATATGTCTTCTGTTGACTTTATTTGTACAATTGATCCAGTTTATAATAAAGATAAAGAAATGGCTATTATTTCCCCAAATGGATATATTTGGTCACATACAAAAGGGTTTCCATTAATGATAGGAATTGAAGTTGATTTTGTTGAGCATAAGTTTCTTAATAATCTAGTTCCTGATATTAATATTAAAAACTTAAAACCGAATCAATTGATTAAAGTTATGATAAGGGATAATGAAAAAAAAAAGATTAAAAAATGCTTGAGTTTCTTTTTGAAAATCGAAAAAGTTGGAAAAGTTTCGATTTACTTTTTATATGTAAATGCTGATGAGGCAGAAATGAGAAGGTTTATGACTGATAGAAATGATAATCAGGATTTGAATATTGATCAGAATAAAAGTAAAATTTTTGCTAGTTATATGCAAAGCAACTTTGAAGAATTTAAGACTAATGTTGTTAAAAAAGTGGAAATTTTTGATGAAAAAGCTTCTAGAGTGGATATAGATAAAGAAAATGAAATAAATGAAAAGTCGAAGCTCAGTAGTCATTCAACATCAGTGACGTTTTTAACTTTCAGAGAATCTTTATCCTTAAACAAAGCTATACATGTTCTTAAAATTACCAAGTTTGTCCTATTAATATCCGTATTAACTAAACAGACAATTGTCATAATAGCATCAAACCTAGCAATCCTTTCATACATCTCAGAAGAAGTAAATCATTCAAATTCATTACAAGCATTCAATCACCTAAGTAATCTAGCATATTCAATTTCTCAAATGTCTTTATATATGCGTGTGCTCGATATAGATTATCAAAGCGGACAAGATTATCAATCAGATCTTAATCGAACACTAGCCAATCTTGAATTATTAAAATCATATCAAAACCTACTTTTTTCAGACTATGACAGCTGGGCTTATTGCAAGTCTTCAAGAATAATAAAAAAATCAGTCATCCCTTATTGGATCCTTGAAGAAAAACCAATCTTAAAAACAGGAGCATTACATGAAATTATAGGATTACTAATACAAAATGTAATATTTATTAAGGCATATGCAATTATAGCTCAAATAGAGAAAAAAAGCAACAACTACGACGAGAATTTGTTTTTTATTGTTTTCAACAGTCTTGGATCATCATTTCAACAGACAAATTTAGCATTGAAAAATTTAGTCACTTGCGAATTAGATCGAGTTGGGGAATTATCCACAACAAAAAACTATTTACTTATTGCGGCTATTGTTGTACTTTCAGCTTCTGCATTGTTTATGGTTTTTTACTTGTTGAGTATAGATAAATGCTTGAATATTCTCTGGGAATATGTGAGAAAAAGGGTACATTCTGGGTATTTTGAGGTTAAGCATCTTGTTATAGAAAGGCTTACTCAGTATCATAATGAAATTGAAAGTACAGAAAATGAATCAGAACATATTGATTATAAGAATAAGAAGGAATTAAAATTTTGGCACTCTTTTGTGTATATCTCCAGGTTTTCATTGCTTTTTTTCTTTGGGATTTTGTTTTTTGGAGTTAGTATTTCTGTATTTTATGATAGCATCCATGGGTATCTGATTTATCGGCCAACTTTGGTATATACTTTAATGCGGAGAAGAATTGAAATGACTGAAATTTGTATTTATACACTTGAATATGAACTAGGAAATTCTACACTTTCTGTGTCTTATCGCTTTCCTATGTTTGATAGTTTAAAAGAACCTAAACAAGCTGCTGAAAATGCTCTTGATGATATTATCACTACTAGGAAAATCCTTCGTGAAAATGGAATAACTAAACTTATGTCACCAGAACTTTCTGCTAAAATTTATGAAAGGATTTATGGAGTTAGCACTTTTATATCATTAGGAACTTTTAGGGGTTTGGGTTTTTTAGTCCAGGAAGCTCATTTTATAGTTTTTAATAATATATCAGATTCACTAGAGACATTAAAAAAGTTCTTTACTCAAGTACTTGAATATAATACTTTATCAGAGACAATATCATTAACAGCTAATAGTGATTCGAAAAAAATTATAGCAGATCAACTTAACAAGTTGATATATTTTAACGGCTTTTGCTGTTTTTTTCTCTGCATGATTTATTTGTTGTACTTTTATCCTTTTTTGTCTGAAGAAATAGATATAGTGCGGAATATTACTAAAATACTCATGATTATACCACAAACTATAGAAGCTAAGCCTGTGAAATCAAAAAACGAATCCACAAAAACTAATATGGTTAAGAATCTTTAATATTTTAAATTTCATAAGCATACTTAGACTATGTTTAGGTATTTTTTTTATATTTTAGTTATTATTAAACGAACTAACTTGAAATATTTTCATAAAAACAATAAACTTTCTTTAAAATTTTCATAAGCATACTTAGACTATGTTTAGGTATTTTTTTTATATTTTAGTTATTATTAAACGAATTAACTTGAAATATTTTCATAAAAACAATAAACTTTCTTTAAAAAAAAATTTTTTTAGTTTTTTAAGCATTAAAATTTTAAGTTCAAAGATTTTACAGCTTCTACTATACTTTATATTAAAAAATTTTAAAGATAAAATTATGGGGAGTGCAATTAACATAATATAATTTTATGTTAAAGTTTTCTTGTATAAGTTTATATTTTAATTACAGTTGTATTAGGTATAATTAAAATATGATTTTATAAATAACACTCTTTGGTCGCTACCTTTATCGTTAAGGTAGTAAATTTTATATAAGATTTAGTGATAATTAATTAGCGTAAAACAATTGCTTTAATATAGTTTGAGAATATGATAAACTTTTATTATGAATTTTATTAGCAAGATGTATTTGTTTTTGCAATCATACTTTTAAATATTGTTCTTATTACAATAGCAAAATTAAAAGCAACTAAAATTTACTCAGGCTTGAAGATTTGCATGGAAAGCCAAATTCTTCTATCGTGATTTTTATTTAAATAAGTCAAAATTAACTATATGAACTTTTTTATATGTGAGCTTAATAATATGTATAATAATAAACCTTTAAGTTAAAAACAAGCCATCTCTTTCTCAAGACAAAAACTTGTTTGCCTATAAACAATAATTTTATAAAATAGATTAAAGTAAAACAAAACTAGAACTATTTTCAATGGTTTAATAATATGAAGCTTGTTTACGAAGCATGGCTTTGCGTCTTTGCTGAGAAGGAACAGTTTACGCATTCTAATCATTTGATTGCAGTTTTTATAGCATTTTTTGAATTGATCATACTAGCCCAAAGTAGTCAGTTTTTCTGGTACCCAACTTTATCTATCAGTGAATGGAGTACCTTAAAATTATTTTGGGAAAGCTTCAACTTCGCTTCTATAGACTATGCCGCTGTGACAAACAACCTTATCAGGCAATTCTTACTCATGGAAATATCTCTTTTTTCCATTGCAATAATAAGTCTTTTTTTTATTGCCTTACTAAAATCTCAAAACAAAGTGATTCCATATTTTATAATATCAGTCTCAAAATACTCTCTGATTGCTTTATGTGATTTACTATTTATTCCAACAAACATATTCTTCTTGCTTATTATAAAATATTCAAGTGGTAAATATACTTCAATAGCAGAATATGACGTCATTTTGTCTGCTGAAAATTTTAATTATGGGACATTTGGGCAAGTATTTGGGGTTATAATTTTATGTCTTATTTGTATTTTAACACTTTTTTATGAAGCTTGTTCTTGTGATATAAGGCCTAGAAAAAATAATAAAAGAGTTTTTGCAAAAATCCAAGCTAAGATTAATGTTATTACAAAATGTTTGCAATTGTTTAATTGTTGTGCTTTTATAAGCTTCCAAATGGTTTATTATAGAGCATATTTACTTATTGTATTTGGGATGTACTTTTTTGTTTTTTGTTTGTATGTGTATTTCACCCCTTATTATTGGAATTATATGAATTTCCTTAAAGCTCTTAATAATTTGGATTGTGCTATTATTAGTTTGAGTTTTTTTGTTGGGTATGTGACTGATAGTGCAGCGGTAGTTTTGTCGATGTTTTTAATATTGCAAATCCCATTAATTGTTATATGTAAAGAAATGTTATACTACCGTATGAAAAAAGTTATAGATTTTTCTGTAGATTTTCATAGAAACTTCTACATATACGAGATTTCTTTAAGAAAGCATTTACAAGACCCCAACATAAAATCCAAAATCATGAAGAAAATGAATGAAAACTTTGTTTGGACTAAAAACAATATCAATCTAACAATACAAGCTTATTATTGCTTTGATGTCTTAAAAAACCCAATCCTAGGTCTAAACAAAATCTCAGGATTAAAAATCAGCTGGTTCAACATATTCGAAGGCTTCCAAATATACAAATGCAAATCACTTCTAACCGGAAAATGCTTAGAAACTTCTGAAACCTTAAGACTTTTATACTATTTCATCGACTTTGAAAAATCAAAATCCACAGACGAGAAATTTTGTGAACTTTATTACAAATTTTTAAAGGAAATAATGAAACAAGAGCCGAATTTTAAAATTTTAAAAACTTATGTTTCGAAAATGATGATAAAAATAAGAAAGCTTAGAATGAATTATGAGTCAATATTAGACAAATTCCCTGCAGCTCCTGAAGTTAAAGAGTATTATGGGAGTTTTTTACTTTATATAGCAAATGATACTTTATTAGGACAGGAGTTTTTAAAAGAAGCTCGTGATGAAGGGAATTTTGTAAGTCGTCAATGCTTTAGAACAACCCTTTGTGCAATACAAAATCGTAGTTATGCTGTTTTTTCAGGTGAAAAAAAAAGTTTAGGCAAAATAATTTTTTATAATAAAAACCTATTGAATCTTCTTGGGTATACAAATGAAACTATTGAAGGAGTTTATTTAGATTCATTGATTCCTATGAATGTAAAAATTGCTCATAAAAAATATTTGAAGAAATATTTGAATGATACTCTTACACATGAAGTTTTTACTGGAATGACGTTGTTTTTAATGAAAAATGATGGCTTTTTAGTTGAGTGTATATCAAATTGTGAGATTGTTGCAAATGGGGATTCAGTAAGTTTTTTATGTATGTTTGATCCTGTTGAAGCTAAAAATCATGAATTTGCGATTATTGATATTGATGGGGTTATTATAAATCATAGTAAAGATTTCGCTAAAATACTTGCGATTAATAGGAAAATTTTAGAAGGGAAGCTGTTAAAAGAATTTATAAATTTTGATATGGATGATATAGAAATTGGGGAAAATTTCAAAGTAAATTGTTTAAGTACGTATGCAAAACTAACTGGAGTTGTTAGAAGATTACAGATTAAAAGTACGATTTTTAATGTTTTTTATATAAGTGATGATGAATTTAGTGATACTAAAGATCCGACTTATTCACAAAGATATGATACAATAACAGATTCTAGGTTTGAAATGAGAATAAAATCAGCAACTTATGAGAAAGTTAAAACTAATCAACTTACTGATGGGCAAAGTTGTAGTAGACATTCAAGGAGTAATTATTCAGCTTCTGTAACTTTTTTGAATGGTAATGAAGCTCAAGCTTTGGCTAAGGCTATAAAAGTTTTGAATATTGCGAAAATTGTATTGATTATCATTGTGAGTTTATATTTAGATTATCGTTCTTATAGCATGTAGTATATCAAGTCTTGCATATATATCAAGTGAAGTGAATCATTCAAATTCTTTAACAGCTTTTACACATCTAAGTGACTTATCCTATGTGATTTCAGAAACAGCGTTGATTCTAAGAACTATAGACATCTGTCTAAAAGAAAAAATCCCTTCAGTTCTAAACATAACTCATGTGAATGAAAACCTAATAAAACTAGTATCTTTACAACAAATTATCCTAGAAGACTACAATAGTTGGTCATATTGTAAAGGATCACAAATAGTTAAAGAAAACATAATCCCTTATTGGGATCTTCAGCCAGAACCAGTACTTCTTTATACTAGTTTACACAATATTATAGGTGATATAATCAAACATGTAATAAACATATAGGCCAATACAATAATAAGCAAAATGCTTAACAATGATTTTGAATATAAAAAAAGCATGTTTTTCATAATTTACAATAGCCTTGGAATGACACTCACTAAAGTAAGCAAATCTATAAACAGCTTAGAAAAATGTGAAATGTCTCGTTTAGAACATTTAACAACAGTAAAAACATATCTTTTGATAATTGCTGTGAGCTTAACAGGGATTTCTATACTTTTTATAGTTTATTATTTGACAGGTGTTGATAAATGTTTGAATGCTCTATGGGAATATCTAAAAAGAAGGGTTTTTTTATGTTTTCACGATGTTAGAAGAGCTTTAAAAATAAGGTTTATGAAATATCATAATCGAGATAACATAAAAGTTATGGATTTTAATGAAGATATTAAATTTGTTTCACTTAGTTTCAAACATTCATTAAGATATCTAATAAGGTTTACCCCTTTATTCCTTTTTGCTGGGGTTTTTTATATCATCGCATCATTTATTATTTATGAGAATATTCATAAATTCCTAATACAAAGACCGAAATTGTTATCTTCAATTTATTCAAGAAAAGTTATGGCGATAGAATTATTTTTTTATACTGTAGAAGCTCAGGTACAAGAAACAGAATATTCATTAGATTATATTTACCCATAACAAAGACCGAAATTGTTATCTTCAATTTATTCAAGAAAAGTTATGGCGATAGAATTGTTTTTTTATACTGTAGAAGCTCAGGTACAAGAAACAGAATATTCATTAGATTATATTTACCCATTTTTTTCAGATTTTGATGACCCACATATTAAAATTTTTTTTTTCAGATTTTGATGACCCACATATTAAAATTATGGAAATAGTTCATAGAATTCAAATATCAAGAAAAATAATCACTGATTCTGAAAGTCTTGAACTTATGTCTACAGAAATTAAAGGTTATATTTTTGAAAAATACCCTAATTCAAGTGTTTTTTTATCTTTAGGCTCATTTTCAGCTTTAATGTATCTTGTTCAAGAATGCTATTTTCTTGTATATTCTGCTGGATTTAACATTGAAAAACTTAATTTTTTGTTTGAAGAAATTAATGAGTATATTGATGCTGTTGAAAATATCACTGGGCTGACGAATTATAATTCTAAAAAAGTTATTGAGGAAAAACTTAATGTTATGATTTATTTTACGGTATTTGCTTGCTTGGCTATTATAATTATGTATTTTGGGTATTTTCATTCGTTTTTATGTGAAGAAATTCAAGTTGTTAACAGAATGACTGAAATATTAATGATTTTACCCGGCTCTTTGGAGACAACAAGTTTTAAAAGATAAAGTTAGATTAAATATAATAATTAAATAGAAAATTATCAATGTTGAGAAAAATGTCTTTTCCTTAGAGTGTGAGATGAATGGAATAGATTTTTGTTTGTTTAGATAGATATTGAAAATCATTTTGAAAATGGAATAAACTTTTAATAAACTTAAAAAGCAAGGGATTTTTAAAAATCTGTGGAAAAAACTTAAGAAAGTCAAGGATTATTGTATAAAAAGTATAATAATACTTCAGGCATTTCTCAAATTTTGGAAAACTCAAGATTAGATACTCACTTAATAAGACTTATTGATAAAAAAGAAATTAAGGGTAGTTTTTAGTGTTAGTTTTTGAATAATCACTATCGCTTATTGTTTAACTTCATTTCTGATATAAAAATGTTATAGATTTGGATAGAGATAATGTATATCCCAATGTTAAAAAGTTCGCACCAAAATAACAAAGTTTAATTTGGATATACCAGAACTCTATATGAGAATACACAATTACCTATTGAAAGTCTTTCAACATTTTCCTATTAAAACATAAACAAAAAAGCAATTTTCCAGCAGCTAAAAAAATTTATATCAACTCAAAAAAAACCTTACGATAAAGCCTCTCATTATTTCAAGAATTTCTCATCATACAAACAAGAAAAAAAACTAGTTTCTGTTTCTAATACTTCTATTTCATATAAGTGCCTTTTTTCATCACAATAATATTTTTTTGTATTTTCCCCTTTCCTAAATCACCGAACTAAATTATGCTAAAAGTAAACAATATTTAACACAACCCATTCAGAAACTTCAACTTTTAAGTTCCTAATCACATAAGATTTTTCAAACCTAAAGTTTTAATATAATTCTTAGTCTCTAAAAATTTATGATAATAAATAAATGTTGATCTTTGAGATATGGCTCACGATATTTACTGAGAAAAAAGTTGTATCTAGTTCCAAATTTTTCAAGTCTCTAGTGTTTATTTTACAGAATTTCATAATCCTTGCTCAAAACTTACATTTCTTTTGGTACCCTACAATGACAGTAGCTGATTGGAATTCTTATAGTAAATTCTGGGAATCGCTGAGTATGTTATCACTTGACTACTTAGCTGTAAAGTATGAACTAATACAACAGTTCTTGTATACTGAAATAGCAATAATTCTGTTAGCTCTAGCATCAATAATTATTGTTGGCTTTTTTAAATCACAAGGAAAGAAAGTTCACCCGTTTTATCTTTCAATAGTTAAGGTTACTATCATTTTTTTATGCGACTTGTGCTTCATCCCAACTATTATATTGTTTTTGTTAGTAATCAAATACTCTAATCAAGGTCCTAATTATATTGAAGAATATCCTAATAATTTGAACAAAAACGATTTAGATTATGGAACTGGGGGAATTATATTTTCAGTATTTTGTATTTTTGCTCTCTTACTCTTGACAATATTTTTTGAAGCATCTTCTTATGAAATTTGGCAAAGTCAAGATCAAAATGTGTGCGATAAAAGAGTTCAACCAAATGTTAACATGCTAACAAAATGTGTTTACTTTATAAACTGCTGCTTATTCGTAATTATTCAGCAAAATCATTACCAAACATTGCTTATTATTTCTATCACTCTTAATTTTTTGATAGCATTATTTTTCATTTACTATATACCTTATTATTGTTTTTTACTCAATTTCTTAAAAGCTTTTATTCATGGAAGCTTAGTTTTTGTAGGTTTTTTTTTCTTCTTAGCACTGAAAATTAATAATAGCACAGTAGTTTTTGTACTTGCTTTCTTGATACAGATACCTTGGGGTATAATACTTTATGATGGACTCAGATATAGAATTTCTCTAATTAAATACAGTGAAGATTGCTTTAGTGAAAAAATTGAGTTTTTTGAAATCTCTATAAGAAATCTTTTAGTATCAGGGGAAAAAGGTGAAGAACTGATTAAAATTATGAACAAAAATTTGAATTTTAGTTACAGTAAACGTAACTGTATTTTACAAGCTTATTATTGTATTGATGTGTTAAATAATCCCTCACTTGGGCTGAATAAAATAGCAACAGTTAACCATTGGGGTTTTGATATACTAGAAAATTTTCAAGTTTACAAATGCAAACAATACACTTTAAATATCTGCAAACATGTTTCTGAAGTCCTTAAACTCTACAACTTTTTTGTTGATTTCCATGAAGTTAAAAATTTAGATATAAAATTCTGTAAACAATATTCTAAATTCCTATCACAAATTTTACATAAAAGTCCTCCTTTGCTTAAAATGAAATTATTTGTCAAAAGTCTTATTCACAAAATGGATCTTATTCGTTTTTTTTATGAATCTTTAATCCAACGTTTTCCATGCTCATTAGAAGTAAAAGATTATTATGGATCTTTTGTTTTAAATATACTTGGAGATGCAGAATCAGGTCAGAATTATTTAAACAAATCAACTGAAAGAGAGACTTGTATTGCAAAAATTGGCACTAAAAATACGTTCAATTTTGTTTCGAACAGATGCTTTTTTGTCATATCAGGGAATAGTAAAATAAACTATAAAAAAAAAAAAGATAAAACTTCAAGACCTAAACCAAAAGATTATTTTGGTAAAATTATATATTTTAGTAAGAGTTTCTTATCTTTGCTTTCGTTTAATGAACAGACTATTAAAGGAATATATTTAGATCACTTACTTCCAGTGTATTTGAGAAAATTGCATAAAGGATATATGCAGAAATTCATAAAAAACCATGTGAGTCAGACTGTTTTTGATTGCTACCCATTATGTTTACTTGATTCAAATGGTTATCTTGTAGAATGTTGCATAAGTTCTGAGTGTATAGGCGCTGAAGGAAGTTTACATTTTGTATGTGCTATTGATCCTGTAGGGAATTGCCGAAGAGATTTTGCTATTGTTGACATAAATGGTTTGATTTTAGCACATTCTAAAGGATTTAGTGCTCTAGTTAGATATGAAAATAATCACGCTGAAGGACATGTAATTAACGAATTCTTTGATATTTTTATTGAAGGTTTTTGTGATGATAAAGTCATAAGCATTATACCAAAAAATGAAATGAATCTTGCCAAAAACCCAATTTTTGTAATGAAAAAAATCGTGACAATTGGGAAATCATCTTTAATATTTTTTTATATAAGTGAAGAAAAAGAAAATCTTCTTATGCGTCAAACAGTTCGGAAAAAAACTACAGAGACTGAAAAAATGAAAAAAAAAATCAAAGAGAAAAAAATCCGATCTTTGATTGAAGAAGAAAAACAAGAAAAAGATGAAAAGAAAGTTGAAATTTATAGTATAAAAAGTAATTTTATAGATTCTGATAGGGATGCTGATACAAACTTACGATCTAAGCATAGTAGTCATTCTACATCAATAAGTTTTTTAAGTACTAAAGAGACTCAATCATTAAAAAAATCAATAAGAGCTTTAAACATAGCTAAGCTTGTTCTAATTTCATCTGTAAATTATATATAGATCATTGTCATGATAGGATCAAACATAGCAATAACAGCATACATCTCCAAAGAAGTGAATCATTCAAACTCACTCACAGCTTTCACAAACCTAAGCAATCTCGCATATGCACTTTCCCAAACTGCATTAATACTCAGGGCAATAGATTTAAATTACCGAACAGAATTATTCCAAGTATTTACCCTTCAAAATGCAACAGATAATATAGAACTTTTAAAAAAATATAAAAACCTTCTACTTACTGATTATGATTCTTGGTCATATTGTCCATCATCAAATATAATAAATGAAAATGTTATATCATATTGGGATTATTATGGATCTGAACCAATAATAAAATATGGTAGTCTAACTTCAATTGTAGGACTTATTATAACAAAAGTAGTATATATATAGGCTCAAGAGATAATTAGTCAAATAAAAAATGGGGAACAAAACTATGATAAAAACTTTTTCTTTATAATTTTTAATTGTCTAGGATCAAGTTTTGAACAAGCTAATAATGCTATAAAAGGATTAGAAGATTGCGAATATAATCGAGTTGAGGAACTTACTATAACTAAAAACTATTTACTTATTGCAGGGGTAGGAATTACTGGGATTGCTCTTTTGTTTATTATAGTTTATTTGTTGAGTATTGATAAACATTTGAATTCTTTATGGCAGTATTTAAGAAAAAGGGTTAAGAATGGACACTGTGAGGTTAAGAATATGATTTCAGATAGACTTTGTAATTATCATAGTGTGTTTGATGTGCATAATAAAGAAGATGATGAGGTTAAGGAATGGACTGAAATCAGTTATAAGCATTCTTTGCATTATTTGATGAGGTTTTCACTTATTTTTGTATTGGGTGCAGTGCTTTATATTGTTAGTGCAGTGGTGTTTTTTGAGCACATTCATGTTAATTTAATAAATCGCCCAAAACTTATATCAATATTAATACAGAGAAGAATCCAATTAACAGAACTTTGTATATACTCATTAGAGACTGAACTTGCAACCAGAGAAGACTCTCTCATTGATATGTTTCCTAATTTTGATTCTTTTATTCCAACTTCATTAACGATAACAAATATTGTAGATAATATTATCCTAACACGTAAAATACTTATCAAGGATGAAATAAAAAGCCTTATGTCAACAGATCTTTATAGTTATATTTTCGAGTATCTTCCTGATACTCCTCATTTTCTTGTTTTTGGCACATTTCGTGGTTTAGCATTTTTAATACAAGAATCTTATTTTATATCTTTTAATAATGCTAAAGATACACAGGAAACGTTAGAAAATTTTTTTGAACAAGTTATTGAATTCAATAAAATTACAGAAATGACAAGTAGTTTGGCTAATGATAATTCAAAAAAAATCATTGAAGAACAATTGAATAATCTTATATACTTTATATCAGCAAGTTGTCTTATATTAATTGCAGTTTATTTTGCTTATTTTTATCCTTACCTTTGCTCTGAGATTCATGTAGTTAAGAATATTACAAAAATTCTTTTGATTTTGCCTAGTATCTCAGAAGAATTTGCAACTGGAAATAGAAAACCAAAACTAAATGGTTCATAGTATTAGATAATTTTATCCTAAACTCAGATTTTCATATATTTACTAATTATATTGAGTATCTGTTCTTTTGGTGTTGGTTTAATCAAATATGAGATCATTCCACAATCAAAACACCTGGCAATATCTTCCTTAGACGAATACGCCGTATATGCAATAATTGCCGGAAACTCTCTAATAATCCCTTGTGAATGTTTATTCCTAATAATCCTACTCGCTTCCCATCCATCCATAACTGGCATTTCACAATCCATAATCACGCATTTTATAGGATTTCTCATCTTATCACACCTAACAACAATCTCAACAGCCTCAAGTCCATTAACAGCTTCCACACAATTTATCCTTGAATTCTTCAAAATCCTAACAAAAAACTTCCTAGTTAAATCATTATCATCCACAATCATAATCTTAGCAGATTCATAGCTTTTTATATTATAAAAGTGCATTTTCAAAGATAAACCACTAATTTCTTCACATGGTATATCATTATCAACAATAGGTCCTAAAGTATTAGAATTTTCTATATTTAAAGGTAAAACAAATTTAAAACTTGCCCCTTCACCAAGCTCTGATTCCACAACAAAATTGCTTCCTAAAAGTTTGAGGATTTTTGCTGATATATGTAAACCAAGTCCACTTAATCCACTTGGGCAATCATTTTTAAACATTTCAAATATCTGCCCAAGACGTTCTTTTGGTATTCCGATTCCTGTATCTTTGACTTGAATTTCAATACCTTGAGATATTAATAAAGCATTTAATTCTATTGTCCCTTTACTTGTAAATTTTACAGCATTGTTTAGTAAATTCATGATTATTTTTTGTACACGGAAAGAATCGGTAAAATATGTGTCTGGGATTTTGTCATCAATCTGAGTGGAAATAATAAGACCTTTGTAGTCTGCTCGAACTTTTATGAAATTTGCACATTTTTTTAGGTCGGATTTTAGGTCACAAAATATATTGTTTAAAGTGAAATTTTTAGAAAAAAGCTCGGAGTAGTCAAGAATGTCGTTGATTTGGAAGTTTAAGAGTTTTGTGCATAAACTGATGTGCTGGAGTTTATTTTTGAATTTTTTTGGGATCTCGTCATGTAGGTTTTCTAATATAAGAGATATGCCATTTACAGGGGTGCGTAACTCATGGGATATTGAACGAATTAGTAAGCTTTTTGCATTGTTTTCCCCTGCCATTCTTTCAAATGATAGAAGTTTACTGACATCTTTTACTGTAACCATAAAGCCTTCATTTTGGTCCCAATCAATAGTCTTTACATTCCACTCATATTGTGCAGAACCTAAATCATTTATCCCTAAAGAAAGTCCATCAATAAATTTGCTTGTATCATCTTCTAAAAGAATCTTTTTTAAAGTTTGAGTTTTCCCTTTAAAATGAACTTCTGACAGAGCCTTTGTTAAATTTTCCGTACCGCATTTGAGTATTTTAAGTATTGATTCATTTATATATTTAATTTCGAATTGTTTTCCAATTATCACTAAGCCATCAGGAAATAATCTTAGAAGCTCTGATACTTGATTATGGGCTTTTTGGCTAGACTCAATTGCTATATGCATTTTCATCAAAGAGTCTCTTTTGGTTTTTTCAAAAATTGTCCAAGCTGAAAGTATAACAAGATTGACTCCTATTGCTGTAATATTTTTTGATTCTATTATATCTTCTGCATCTATAATGTACCAAATTACTAAATGCTTTAGTGCTATGAAAAAGTTAATATAAAGATTGGCAAATATATTTGTCTGGAATAAAATTGTCAGTAAGGTTGATTCAATACAAAACAGTATCGCTTCACTTTTGATATGATAAATTGAAGAATATTTTAATGATATGTTCAAGATTTCTATAATAAGATACATTACAATTTTTTGTAGTATCGGGCTAGCTAATTTTAATTTTTCTAAGAAAATCGTAATAGTTAGCATTAGAATAAAATACTCTCCATGTGGTGATCCAAACGCAGCCTCAGAAGAATGCATGATTAAGGTTATGATTCTTAATGCAAAGGAAATTGTAACAACGGACTTAAAAATTAGGCAAAACCTGCTGTAAGCATCAGTATGTATCATCAAAGTTTCTACCCCACCATAATGATTTCATTTACATATTAGTTTAAGCATTTATACTTTTCGATAACTTTAATAAATAATTAATAAATTGTTTACACTAATAGTATCATGCTATTTAAGTCATAATGATACATCAAATAGAAAAGTTTAATTTAAGATTATGTATTATTTCTATATCTTTAAAGTCCATATTAAAAAAATTATACTTATAACATTATCCCTACTATAAATTTTAAATAATTTTTACTTCAATACACAACTAATATAATATATATAAAAATAACTCTATATAGATATAAACTCTAAAGGAAATAATAAAACCAAAACTTGAATTAAATTAAAGCCTATTAATCTCTTTTATTTAATAAATCCTAAAATTATTGTGAATTTGATCATTTCAATAGATTTTTTTATGATATTCTTCATACAGTTGATTTTTTTTAAAGCAAGGAAAATCAAAATTAAAAAAAAGGCAATTAAGTTTTATACAAATCCCAAAAAAAATATTTTCTTGCAATAACTTGTCAATTATTATCAGAATTTTTTTTAAAGTTAGAATAAATTTTTACTTCTTTTATAAGTATTTATATATTTTCATATGTTGAATTTTTATTATATGTAATGATAAGAGATTAATATATGATATGATGAAATGGATTTGATATTTTAGTTGAAAAAAAAAAGTTTCTTGATGTAATGATTACATGAACAAGATCATAAGTTTTTATGATAATAATTTTTGCGTTGGTTTTAAAGTAATTTTTTTAGATTTACATAATCAGATATTATTATATTAAGTTTTTATTTGATAAAGTTATAGTAAGCATAGATATAAATATATTAGTTTTTTTCTGGTTTTAGCGTTAAAATGCAAATTATTTAATGAACAAAACACTCAAAAAAAAATAAAAACACTTTATATATTCCTCCTATACTACAGGAAAATTTGAAAAAAATAGTATTAATCATATTATTATAATATAATTGCCATTAGACTTAAAAACCTAAAAAAATGTTTCTTAAAACATAATTACTATAATGCAATTGCTTATTATTTCTACTTTTTAGGTAACTTTAATAAAATTCTAACAATATTCTTCATCATATTAATCTCACCTGTAAAATAAGGCCAATAAAATCCCCAATAAAGAACCAGCAAACTAACACAAAACCCTACAGTAAAATATGTTGCTTGGATCAGAATATTTTCAATATACTTTTTAGAATCATTATCAGGAAGATATCTAAGTTTTAACGTAAAATTACAATATTCCTTAACATTATATATAAAATTTTCTAAATCCTCATATTTTGGCTCTTTGTTATACACAATATTAAGAGATTCTTGAATTATATAGCGAATAGCATTTGAAGTCCCAGTTGAAAAAAAAGTTGATGATAAAGGAATATTAACATAAATATAATCGTGAAGTTCTTTCGATAGAATATCTTTTACAAGTGAGTTATAAAAAAGTTTTTTGCTTTCGGCCAATTGAGAAAAAACATTTAGAAGTGATTTTTTAGAATGTGGAAAAGGATAAAAAGTTGGAAATTCTGATTGCAATGAATAATTGGATGAAATATAAAATGATTCTGTAGTCCAGTATTGAATTTCTGATAGAAATAATTTTCTACTTGATAAGGATATTGTAAAATTGGGTCTAAATATCAAACCATCTTCGATTTTTGTATAAAAATAGAAACTGTTTACTAAATAAAATATTAAAACTATTATAAATAGAATTAATAGTCTTGTGAAGTATCTTAAAGAATGTTTGTGTTTTATACCAATAAAATGCTTTTTGTGTAAATGATCATTATTTTCTATATTAGCATTTAGGTTGTGAATGTTAATAAGCCTATCACATAGATTTGATTTTAATTGTGGGTAGTGATTTCTGAGTTTTTTTATTAAGATATCCCAAATAGAGTTTAAATATTTATCAATTTTCAATAAGAATAACGCTAGAAATAATGTAGAGAAGCAAAGAATCACTAGTCCAGCCATAATAAAATATATGTTTTTTGAAAATAAAGACCTCACTCGAGAATTTTCACAAGAAATAAGTTCTTCTGTAATTTTTTCCACTTTCGAAAATATTGGGCCAAAAGCATTATCAAGAACATTTATAAGTGTTACATTATAATTAAAACCACTTATCATATTATTATATGTAGCTTCAGCCTATATATCCTATACATTTTCAATAACATTCTCCACAGCTTTATAAAGATTAGCATATTTCATACTAAAACCTTTTTCTATTTTCCAATAAACTACAACATCTTCCTTTATTATCTTAGAGCTTTTACAATAAGCCCAAGTATCATAATCATCTAAAACATGTTTTTGTATTTTCTTTAATTCATCCATTATATAATAAAATTCCTCTTCTGTATATAAAGTTTTTCTTTGTGTTTTAAAGCTAAGGTCGAAACTTCTTATAATTATTGCGCATTGTGATAACAAAAAAGAAAGATGATTTAAATTGTTTAATGCCATTAAAGAATTTGAATGCTCTACTTCCTTGCCTATATACGCTGAAATAATAATATTGCATATTATCATACTTAATATCTAAAATATCCCTTACAGATAATAATATTAAAATTCTTGTGATTTTCAAAGCTTTTATTGTTTTCTGAGATATATTAAGTTCATTTTTTGGTAATAAAGATTGTATGTAAGAAGGGTTAGTTTCTTTTTTTGATGCAAAAATTTCTTCTGTTTGTTCATTAGCCAAATTCGCATTTTGAGGACGATCTTTTATATAGCATGCATCTTTTACAGGCAAATTTTCTGATTCGTCATTTGATTGTTTTTCGTCTTTTGTATAAAAATAATTAGCATCAACCCAAGAATCAACTTCTTTAGGACATACGGAGATATAAAGGATTATCATAATTGTCTTACCTAATTTTCGTTGTTTTAGTATAGTACTTATATTCCCTGATTTTAACTTGATTGTGGTTATTTCATTAGGAATCATTTGTTGAACAGGAGTTAAAGTTGTGAATTCTTGAAGATAGTTTTCTGATATGCTTTTCTTTGGAATTTCAAGTGTTTGGCAAAAATGCCGGCTATGTCCATATACAAAACCTTCTGAAGATAATAAAGCGAATTCTCTTTTCCTAGGTCCTAAAATATCTATCGCACAAACAAAATTTACTGAATCATTAAAGCCTAGACATTCTACACTTACTATACATTCAAACAAAAATCCTTCTGAATCCAGCATATAAAGAGGAGATTTCTGGAAGATAATGTGACTTGTGCATTTACGTAAAAAATTATGCAGTAGAGAATCATGAAATTTTGTGAAGATATACGGAATTAATGAGTTCAAGTTTAGTGTAAGAGCTATTTCTTCAGAGTAACTAAAAAAATTAAGGAAGTTTTTGTCAAAATAAAGGACTTTTCCTAAAGTTTGCTGGTTTCCTGATACTATCAAAAAGCATCTTGTATTTTCAAAGCTATAATTAGTTTTTCTTATTTTCATCGAAAAGCTTTTAGAAAACTTAGTGAGTTTCCCAAGTATTTTTCTACCTTGATCTCTATCACTAAGAAGTTTTAATAATAATGATCCATACATATCTTTAAGTTCTTCTGAATCAGAGTATCTAATTATTAACGACGAATAACATTTTATCAAAGATTTCATTGTTTTCACCAAATTATTTATCTCTTGTTTTGCTTTACCAATTTTCAATTCTTCATAGCAAACGTAATTTAATAAATTACTATAAACTATACAAAATTCCTGGTCTGCAGCTTTAGCTGAAGTGAAATTTAAAAAATATTGAAAAAATTTAAATGTTTCTGAAGACTCTTCACATATTTTTTCAATGATTTTTCTGCATTTGTATACTTGAAAATTATCAAAAAAATTATACCCAGTGTTGTTTATATAAAATATTTTATTAAGTGCTAAAGTTGGATTTTTTAGTATATCATTTGCATAGTATGCTTGGATTATGATATTTTTTTTATCTTTGTTAAAAGAGTAGTTTTTATTAAGTTTAGAGAGAAGTTTGTCTTTGAGGTCACCTTTTTGAAGATGATTACGAATTGATATCTCGAAATTTTCGAAAGTATATTCAATCATTTGAGATATAGGTTTTATAAGAGAGATTCGATATTTAAGTAGCTCATAGCTAAGATATGCAATAACTGGCATCATAAATACAATTAGTATAAATAAAACTCCTGCACTATCAAGCAATAAACTTATTAGCAAAAACCCACTAGAACAAGCACAGTATAAATGTAAAAAAATCTGTAAAAAATTCATCGAAAAAGCATAATACGGTATATTACGTAAATACATTGCAAAAACTATAATATACAATATTGATACTACAACCGAATATATATTTTTATGCATATTCCCAATAAATACATATAAAACAGCTTGAATAAAGTAAACAATCTTCATAATAACATTAACTTTACAATTCACCCGAGCCCTGCTAAATTTCTCCACATTTTCAAATCGAATATCATAGCTACAAGCTTCATAACAGAAAGTGAAAATAATTAAAAAGCTCAAAAATAAAACACTAGCAACTTTGCCATAACTCTTAAACTCCCAAAAATATCCTACTTGTAAATCAGGATATTCTTCAAAATCTCTTGCTGAATCGCTATATTTAAACATAAGTAGAAAAATCACACAACTTGGGATGAAAAAGTATTCACAAGTAGCTTCGATCATTGATCTAAAAAAAAATATAAGTAAACTTGGTATTTCAGTAGAAGTTTTAGTAAAAGCAGTAGCAATTAAAGCAATGATAAAAATACTTGAAATGAGGACAATGATAGAAATAAGCAACTCATGCTCAAATTTGTATTTTATGGCTAAAAAGTCTAGAGAAAGCATAGATATTGTGTTCCAAAAGACTGAATAACTATGCCAAGAACTTATGTTTAACCCGGATCCAATTAGGAAATGGATGTTAAGAGATAGAATCGAGAAGGATTTTATCATTAGCATTGAAAGCTGAGAGAAGTTATGATGAAAATGGCTTTGCTTGACTTGGAAAATATAAAAGCATAGTTGATATACGCTTTCCATTTATATAAGTTTTAAGTTGTGTAGACAATGAAGAGTGATGAGAATAATCAAATTAAGTTTGAAATATTATTATTAATTATTATTTATATGAATATGAATATCTTAAAGTATAAGGTTTTAAAATGCAGAAATCAATTTTCAAGCATAAAAATTGATAAATTTTAACTATAATATTATTGAAAGTTAAGAATAAGAAATTTTCCTTAAAAAATGATGAAATTTATAGTTTACTAATATAAAAATATCATAAAAAAAGTTATGAGTAAAGCGTATTATTATTAAGAAATAGTATTAATAAGAAAAAGTTTTAAACTTTGTATTAAGATATTTTTTCAATGAATACCATGATAAAATGGTATAACGAAATATATCTCTCCCACTAGTTTTTTATGACCTTCTCTACTATTATAGGTAGTCAAAGCCTTAAGAATTAGATTTTATAGCAAATGATTGTGATAAGTTTAAAAATAAGGCGATCGGTAGAAGATTACTGGGAATGCTCAGAATATATGAGGAGTTTTTCATACAATTCTTAAAGAGTCTAGGCATTTTCTCCAGCCTTCAAAAATGCTAACTTAAATTATCAGGATTTCTTAAGGTTTAAATTTTTGGCAAGAAAATTGTAACCCATAACTCCAATCACCATCTTATGTACTAAAAATTTGATTCCTACTTGGACAACAAAGTACAAAGCATAAATTTTCTATTTTTTTTCTCAACTATTTTGCTTATAAAATACAATTAAATATCATCTCAATCATTCTTTAGACTTTTTAATAAAATGATTTAATTATCATGAGCTATAAGAAAATATAAAACTATAGCATTTATAGTCTTAAAAATAAAAAATTTAATCTTAAAATCAATAAGATAATCATTTACAAATAGATAATCCATACTTACACATAACAAGCAAATAAAAATATTTTCTTTATAAAATTTTCATTTTTCAAACATGCCTAATATCTAAAATCCTCTAATCACATTTTTTTTCCTAAATTTTATTCCTCATATATATCATCACAAATAAACAATATGTTCAAAAAACCTCAAGACGAGTGGGGCTTAGTAGTTCAAAAGCAAGCCGAGCTCAACAGCCAGCAAGAATTCAAAGAAAAGCAACGAAGACTTGAAGAAAAAGAACGATATCATCAAGAACTAGAACAACAAGCATATTATCATCAACAAAAACTCAAAGAAGAAAAAAGAATCAAAGACTCAGAAGGTTTTCTAATAAAAGAACAAGTCAAAGCATTCCAACAAGAAGAAAATCGTAAAAAACAACTGAATTCAGAATTCCAAAAAAACTTAGCTGAAGAATATCTAACCCATGCGAGCTATCTAAAAAACCGTCAAACTGAAGAAATTCAATCTAAACTTCGTGAAGAACAAAAGCAATTAGAAATAGCAAAAGCCTTACTCGAACAAGAAAGACTTAAAAAACTTCAATTAAAAGAAAAGCTTCATCAAGACAACATAGAAATGCTTAATTATAAATCTTATAAAGAACAAGAGAAAAAACGAGAAGCTCAAGAAGTTACAAGACAAGATTTAGAATTGATGAGGATAAAAAAAGAAACAGAAGAGAAAAAAGAACAGGATTATAGAAATTATTATGAAAAAGTTCAACAGAATCAAATGATGAAACAAAGGTTATATGCAGAACAAGTCGGAGCTAAACTTGTTGGAAAAGAGTCAGATTTGACATCTTGGGTGGGTAAAAATGTAGAAAACTACAACAGGAATTTGACTGAGAAAGAAATGTATGAAAGAAGAGTTAAACAGGCGAATATTGAAAATATAAAAGAAACTCTTAAGTCTCAAATTGAGGAAAAAAATCGTATTGAGCAACAAAGACTTGAAGAAAAACGTAGAAATACTGAAGAAATGAATAGGATTGTTGAAGAAAATAGAAGGAAAGAAGAAGAACGTCAGCGTATAAGGAAAATGCAACAAGCTGATTACTTTAAAAACCTTTCGACTCAGGCAGCTGAAGTTCAGGATATAAGAAACAGTACGTATAAGATGTCGGAATTAGAGAAAAAACTCAATAAAAATCTACCACTTGACCAGAGTTTAGTGAGGAATAACAATTTTTCTTTAGGGGCACAGGAAATCCTCAAACCAAAACAGAGATCAAGTTCGATATTTGGCACACCAAATGAACCTAATACTCAAGTCTCAAGACCTAAACAAAATTCAGTTGGGACATTTTTAGGACCAAGACCTATTGAGAATTCCCCAGTTATAAATAATCGGTCTAACTATAGACCAGCAGGGTTATTTTAGTTAATAGTAATCATATTAGTCTAATTTAATAGATAATATGTATTGGATAATTTTTATATGGAATCTTTATGGATTTTATTATGAAAGCATGTGTGAAATTTAACTTTTAAAATTTTAATACTGGAAAGTGAATTTTATTGTAAAATTAATAGGTTGTTTAGATGATTGTAGTAGATAAATTGTGATAAATAGTAATCATATGGTTTTTTATATTATCTTTAATTATAGTTTAAGACCTATACCAAACTTTTTGTATTATTCTAGATACAAAATTAGCACTTGACTTTAAATTAGAATGCTTTGTTTTATAATACCTTGAAGATTTGATGTGATTATAAAGATTTGAAAAGTGTTTTTATCATAAAAATTTAAAAACTTAACTTTGTCAACTTATAATAAAGGAAACTATTAGTACTATAATTGTAAGTCTATTGCAAGCTGAAATTCAAGTAATAAACTACCTGTTATAATAAAATCTTGTATTTTAATAAAATGAAATATATAAGCATATCAAGCATATAAAAGGTAAAAATATTTTTTAGGTCAGACATTTTCTAAGCACTTAAGTCATCCACTCCATTTATAAAGATATACTTTAAATTATATATATTCATAAATTCCTAGTACTAAACACTTATTTGTATCATTCTGTTATCATATATAATAAATCTTATGCATAAATACAAAAAAAAAATTACATAAAAACTCATAAAATTTTCTAAGATTATTATGATAGCCTGTTTTACAAAGGAAACTATACTAAAATAATATTAAAATTCACTATCTCATACAATTTTCTAATCATTAATCAATTCATAAATATCAATATTATCATTATGAAAATAAAGCATTTCTGACCTTCATCCACAAGATAAAATCATCAAGTATTTTTAAAGCTTAAAAGCATATTTTTATCTAATCATCCCTTATAAAGTCTCATTTTTTTGAAAATGGTTTCAAGACTAGAAGCTAAAAATGGTAGATAATAAAAGACTTGACCCAGCATTCAACTTATTTTATATAATCATACAATTTTTTATATAAAGATTTCGAATTGAAATGTTAAAAAATTTGGGTAAATAAAGGTTTTAATGTTAATAATTTCTAATAAATATGAGATCTGAATGGTGGAATGAGTTTTTCAATCAGTCGTATGAGCGACTTAGAGTATCATTTACAATGATTATATGTCTTCAAATGATTAGTATAATAGCACAGAGCATTATTTTCTCAGTACAGCTAGCCTTATCTCCAGCAAATATAGAGCAAATACTTATAGCCCTTTTAGCTAAAACGTGTTTGCATCTAATAAAAAGCACTTCAATAGTATCGAAAAAAGTAGGACTTTATTTTACGATCGAAGCTATAAACATTTCTCTTAAGGTTTGCTCTAATAATCATCGAGCATATTTCTTAGTTAATCTATCAGAATCCACTGCTATAACAATGTATTTTCAAACTAGTATCTTTCAAAATGCTTGGCCTAACATCCTTATAGCCGTAAAACATTTAGCCCTTTGGTATGGACATGATCTTAAAATCATATCTTCAAATGAATTAATAACTGTCTCTGAGATGGCTATTTTTACATTAGCTCTTGTTTTTTGCTTTGAAACACAAAAGAGAAATTGTATCCACAAGCTAAACTGCTCGAAATTACTACAACAAGAGGCTTTGCATCAATTCTCAGAGATTTTTAGGGTGTTTCCTGATGGTTTGATTATTTTTAATACAAATTTTGAAACTAAATTTCAAAACGAAACTTCAGTAAAAATTCTTGGGGATAATAAAGAAAATTTACATTTGATTTTATCAGAAATTAAGATAAAAGATTCAGGAAACTTGATTTCTGATCTGATTAAAGAGCAATTGTTTAATAAAGAATTTATATCAAATGAAGGGTTTAGAAATGATAATATTAAGCTTCTTGGGACAACAGAAATACATAATTTTGTCTATCAATGGACTATCAAGCATGTTAGATGGGAACATGAAGATTGTTGTATGGCTATATTAAAAGATGTGACTAATATCTTTGCCTTAGAGCGTAGTGCAGCTGAAAATAAAGGCAAGGCGGCCGTAATGAGATCAGTTTCTCATGAATTGCGTACACCTGTCAATGGAATTACCTTAATGGTAGATAAACTTTTAACAAAAATTCCTGAACGTTATCACAAAAAACTATCCCACATCAAAATCTGCGCAAATCTACTAAAATTCCAAATCAGCGACATTATTGACTATACCAAATTAACATCTGGTAATTTTATAATAAACAGTTCAAAGTGCCAAATAAAAAAACATTTACAAGAATGTTTAGATTATATTAAAGTTCAAGCATTATATAAAGGTGTAGAAATTCTAAGTAAAATTGATGAACTTATACCTGATGAATGTATAATTGATGGATACAGACTTCAAAAAGCTGTTATGAACTTATTAAATAATGCAATAAAATATACAAGTAAAGGGACAATTGAATTATGTGCGATTCATACTGGAAAAGGTATTCATGTTTCAGTTAAAGATACTGGTATAGGTATACCTGAACCTAGGCTTGGGCAAATTTTTGAAATGCTGAATGGTGATTCAAAGAGTGGCTTATGTGGATTGGGGCTGTATGTAACAAAGACCATATTGAAAAATATGGGGTCTACAATAAAAGTTGCCTCAACTTTTGGTAAAGGATCGATATTTTCATTTGATTTAGATATTTTTGAACCTTTGCGTGAAGAAACTGAAGAAAGTGATATCCCTGATGAGAATTTGTCTTTAAATGATATTCCGAATTTAAATTATAGAACTTTGATATCACGTCCAGCACAAATTTTGATAGTTGATGACAATGATTTTAACAGAATGAGCCTTGCTAGTATCTTAAAAAGTGAAGGGATTGCTTTTCTTGAAGCAATAAATGGAGAAGATGCAATAAAAGCAGTACTAAAATGTGATAAAATGGGCATATATTTAAAATGTATCATTATGGATTGTAACATGCCAGTAACTGATGGTTGGGAAGCATCTCGTCGTATAAAAAATAAATACACTCAAGGAATAATCAAGAACTTTCCAGCAATAATAGGTTATACTGCATATTCTTCTAAAGATGATATACAAAAATGTTATGATTCAGGGATGATTTCATATATGCTCAAACCAACTGCTCGAGATGACTTTTTATTAATAATTAGTAAGTACATATAAAAAGTATATTATTTTATTTTTAAAGATTAACAATTTTTTGTTTTTACTTGGTAATGTATCTTTAATTAGAGGATTTTATAGATTTTTTTGTAAAAAAAAATCATGTAGCTTTTCTCAATGGATTAACCCTAATAAAAAAATGCTTATTTTTTGAATGTATGAAATTTTAAAAAATATTATCAAATTTTGGCAAAAACCATCAAACAGATTCTCAAATGACACGTCACTAAAATTTCACCACCAAAATGAAAATTTAAAAACAAATTTTATAAACCAAAAATACTGAATCCTTTTGATAAATTACTTAATTTTAATAATATAAATTTATTAAGATTTATTTATCAAGTCTTTGGGAGTTACCAAAATTAGTTATTTGTATATATGGATGGATTCATAAAATAATCAGATGATATTTAGAAAGCTAGTGTATTAAAGATAAAATTATAATTTTGTTTATGAAGAATGAAATAATAAAATATGCTAAAACTGTTGGTCTCTCATGGCTTAGGAATCTAAAGATTCTGTTAATAGTTAATGAAATGATATTTATTATCAAAAAGGGCATGTGAAAAACTTAGACGTATTAAAATTTCTGCAATTGTTATAATTTTCTAATAATAATAAAGGCTATTTTTAAATGCTGTATATAAATTTTAAATTACTATAAAATCCATGTGTTAATTTGCTTAAATTTCAAAAAAGACTTTATATTATTTTGGAATTTATATACATTTGTTGATATGCATGCTTAAAGGAATTGAATTTATATAGGATTTTATATTTTTATCATATATATCCTATGATAATATGATTGGATTGATATTTCTGTTTATGGTATTCCATTTATGCTTTATATTTTTTTCAATACATATTTCATTCATACTTTAAATATGGTTTCATAATTTGAGCTTATAATTGATTTATTTGTTCTTTGATGATATTAAGTCTATTTCAAGTTTATTTTCTGCCTGATAAGAGAGTGATTCATTAGATGGAAAATTTACTAGCAAAACTACAGTAAGAATACAAATCTGTAATTATCTAAAGTCTCTATAATATAAAATTTAAAAAATTATAAGTAATATATCTTATTTTTAACTTATAATCAAAAATGATATATAGAAATATAATAAATCAGAACTTCTAATTTTTGCTAGCGTATAATACTTGGAAATCTTCTGGATCTAGTATATTATCTAAAGAAACTCCACTAAATAATAAAAATCAAAAAGTTTATTTTTATGTTTTTATCACATATATATTTTTGCTATACGATTTTATTATAAAATTCTCTTATTACAGCATTAAAATTTATAATAATAATTTTAACCATCTACTCCTACCTTATATTCACACAAATTTACTTACCAAAATCAAATTTTCATTATAGAAGTGTCATTAAGGCTTTTTATAAGGCTTAAAAATCTTGCAAGGATAGTTTATTAATATTTTATTAAGTTATAGTCAAAATCAAAGTCCTTCTCTTTATATTCAATAACACCTTTTAAGTTTTATAATAAAACAAAGTTATAAAGATGAAATCTGAATGGTGGGATGAAATTTTTGATGACTCTTACGAAAGGTTTACTGTAACTTATACAGTAATCGCCTGCTTATTGTTCATAATTCGCGTCTTAGTAAGTATTGCTCTATCTATTGACATAATATTCACAACTCCATATATCCAGATGACATTTATTCTATTTGGATTATGTGCGACTATGCATTTATTTAAGAAAAGATCTCGTAACATGAAGAAAGTCATCCTTTATTTTCTTATAGAGTTATTCAATATCATTTCAAAGTTATTATCGTATAAATTTTTCCAAGAAGATTCAACAATATTCTGCTTAGCATCAACCCTTGTTACGCTTTTTTATCAATCAAATATCTTTAAAAGCACATGGCCAAATGCATTTATTGCAATGAAACATTTAACACTTTGGTACCTTATTGATATAAACTTATCATTTAGTAAAAACTTCTCTTCTCCTTTAGGGATTCAAATTTTTGTTATTATCCTTTGGGTAACATTTGAATCACAAAAAAGAACTTGGTTTGCAAAGATCTTTTCATCTAGGCAGAATGAGAAAGAAGCACTTCACCAATTCTCAGAGATTCTTCGAGTTTTTCCTGATGGGCTGATGATTATAAATAAGAACTTTGATGTTAAGTTTATGAATGAAACATCAAGAAAGGTTTTAGGAGATAATAAAGAGTGTTTATATAAAGTATTAGGTGAAGCTAAACTTTTAGATTGTGATGCTTCTGTATTGGAATTTTTAAAAGCTAATGGATTTTTAACTAGTGTTGTAATAAAATCACTTGGCATTGCCAACATTGGTGCATTAATATACGAATGGACAATAACTCAAGTAAAATGGGAAGATGAAGATTCTTGTATGCTAATACTAAAAGATGTGACGAAAATATTAACCCTTGAACGTAGTGCAGCTGAAAACAAAACCAAAGCTTCTATAATCCGATCTGTATCCCACGAACTCCGAACCCCAGTAAACGCAATAATCCTCATCCTAGACAAACTCCTAAAAAAAGCTCCACAAAAGCTCATAAAAAAACTTTCATACATAAAAATCTGTGCATATCTACTAAACTTTCAAATCAACGACATTTTAGATTATACAAAACTTATATCAAATCATTTTATCTTAAACAATATCAAATGTGATATAAAAAGTGCATTAAAAGAATGTGTCGAGTTTATAAAAGTTCAAGCAAAATACAAAGGAATTCAGATTATAAGTAAAATAGACCATCTTATCCCTGATAACTGTTTTTTAGACATATACCGTATACAAAAAGTTGTTATGAATCTATTAAGTAAGT